>BRYC01000196.1:1085-23013 GCA_030267985.1 Parmales sp. scaly parma | reverse complement strand
CCCCCCCCCCCCCCTCACCACCACCACCACCACCCCCAACTACATCGAAACGTTCCAAATTCAATGACAAGTACCTCACGAAGCTAATCCAAGACATACGCAGCAATTCCAAAACTTCCCCCACCTCCTACCCAGCAACGACTCACATTCTCCAGCTCTTTGACAATGTGGACAACAATCGTGGTCCATTTGCGATTTACGAATTTAACAGGATTCACTACAGCAGCATGTTGACCTGCTTGGCGAACGACAAATCAATCTCCATTGCCAACCTCAAGAGTAACCGGACGTTCTTGTCTCTCTGTGAGAGCGTGAAAACAAGGCTTTTGGAGGACGCCTCGAATTCCAACCTCACCACCAACACCACCAACACCAACACCAACACCAACATTAATAACAACTACAACTACAATTTTGGCGTGCGGGAGCTGGCCAATATTCTGTCGGCGTTCAATAGGCTCTCTGTGCTGGATTCATCAATTCTCGAAGGTGAGCGAGGAAGACGAGCATACGACGAGCCACTACTAAACTAACCTTAAATTCCAGCCACCGAAACAATCCTCTTGCAAAAAACAAATAAAAATCTCCTCCGCCTAAATAAGGAAGGGAGTGCCCGAGAAATTTCTAATTTGCTTTACACGTTTGGAACGGCTTCCAAAAATTGTAAAGCCCCCCTTACAAATTCCAAAACCGCATCCAATAATATTTTCCAAGCTGTCGACAGCAACCCAGAAAAAATTCTTGGCAGCTTTGGGAACAAAGTTACGTTGGCTGATCTTACAATCACGGCCTACTCCTTCGCGGTTGCCAACCAACCAGCTTCTACCTCCTTCTTGAACCAGCTAAGTAAAAAGGTCCTGCGCATTCTAAAAAAAAGCACCCCCGCCTCGAAGACCCAGTTTGACAGTTACTTTTGCCGAAATTTGTCCAGCCTTCTCTGGGCTTTCTCTACCCTCAAGCACTCCTCCCCCAGCCTCTTGAAAGCAATTGGCACAAACGACCTCCTCGTAGACTTCTTAGTCAAGAACTCCACAGCCCAGGGGCTCGCAAACGTCGCTTGGGCGTATTCCAAGCAAAACGAGCTTGTTCAATCTCAATCTCAAGACGTAGTAGAAGTTTCCCTCTCGGTGTTTGAAAAAATCCAAGAACAAAACGACTTCCTACTCAAAACAGGGAACCTTCAAAACTTGGCGAACATCACGTGGGCGTTTGCCAAGCTTAACTACAGCAACAGCTCCACCTTCGTGGAGAAAATGGCAGCCAAATTGCAGCCAGAAATGGCAGCTCTGCCCCCCAGCCCCCAAAACATTCACGCGCTCTCAACAATTTTATGGGCGCTCGGGAAGCTCAACAACCGCCACCACCCACAACTTCTCGACGCAATAATATTGGATCAATCCTCAAACATCTTAAATTTCGGCAGCAGCCAAGGTGAGCGGGTGTGCGGATGGTTTGAGATGGCGTGTTTTGGACCGTCCCTGAGCAAAACCTTCGCAAAAAAAGGTTCTCCTGGCCGAACTACCCACCGTGTCCAATTTTGAGTGGCTGAAGATGTTGTGTGGTGGAGCTGGGGGTGATTCAGTGCTTCGCCTTTTTTTGAGTTTTTTTGAGTTTTAACATTGACGTGCAGATGGCGTGTTTTGGACCGGTCCTTGAACAATACCCTCGCACGAAAAGGTTCGCCTAGCCGAACTAGCCACCGTGTCCAATTCTGAGTGTATAAAGGCATTGTGCGTTGGAGTTGCGGTCGTTTTAGTGATTCGCCTTTTTTGCTTTTTTGAGATTTCACATTGACGTGCACAATGACCCTGATCTTGACCGTCCCTTAACAACAATACCTTCCCACAAAAATATGCGCTTGGCCGAACCCGCCACCGTGTCCACTTCATCGCGTCTAAAACCTCCATACGTTGGAGTTACGGCCGATTCAGTGATTCGCCTTTTTTTGCCTTTTTGAGATTTCAAATTGACACCCACTTATTTTGCTCGGCGCAGGAATCTCAAACATTCTCTACGCGTTCGTGTTGCTCGAGCACGGCGAAGGGAAAGTTCTATGCGACAAACTTGGCACAAGTACAAAAGTGCTCCAAGATCTTGCCAGTGTGGGATCTCAACCCTTCCTCAACGTGCTCTCGGCGCTCAAGTTCTACAGCAGCGAAAGCGGATACGAAAATTTGATGAAGTGTGCGGAGAGTCAAGGAACTTTCCGAAAGCTCGTGGATTCTGGGAAAACTGACGAAATTTCCCTTTGCCTGGCAATAGTCAAGGACAAGGAGCGGATGACTCTTCTAGAACAACTTCTTAACGACGAAAGTTGTTTCCCCTCAAAGCGTGACGCAGGGGGGGTGGGACTTGCGAATATTTTGCTTAACATTCCTCTCCTGATGAACAGCAATAAACACGAAAGTAATACAAAGACACAAATCGCGGTGGAAAATTTCTTTCGCTCCGCAGCGTCAGCGTTGCGCACCAGCTGCGAGCACAACAACAACAACAACAACGCCAAATTCTACTCCCTTGCGTGCAGGGCGTTTGCGCTAAACAGATACTACGACGAAGCTTTCTTCGCGGCAGTTGGCAAAAGCCTAATGCGGGGCGCCGAGATCGACGATCAGGGCATTGCCAACGTTTTGCACAGCTTTGCCACCGTGGGTTATTTTAATTTGGAGCTATTCGAGTTTTTGGTTGCGAAATTCGCAAGTGGGAATGGGGGGAGGCAGGAAACGTGCAACGTGTTGTGGTCGTGCGCAATTGCTGGAATTTTGGAGGGCGAGAACAATTTTTTGGAAGTTCTGCTCACTCGATTGAACAGCTTCGACGAAGAGTTGTTTACCAAGGAGGAGCTCATACAGCTTTTTCAAGTCTTCTCGTCGGAGCGCTGGAACGCATCGGCAACGATGGTGGATAAAATGAAAAGCGCCGCAAAATTTCTCGACGTTGACGTGAGTCGTTCGCAGATGAAAGTGTCGAAGGTCTTGACGAAGATGGGAGTTGAGCATAAAATGGAGCAGTCGCCGTGGGGCGAAGACGCGGAAGGGGATAGATTTCATCTCGTCGATTTCGTCATCACGGGCAATAATCAAAGCAAGCAGAAGATTGCCATGGAGTACAACGGCATGAGTCACTACGTGCGATGGCTTAGTGAACACCGGGGCGGGCGGGACGTAACATTGGTAGAAAACGGTCCGACACAGTTTAAAACGAGGTTGCTTCGAAACTTGGGCTTTGAGACAATAGCAATCAATTTTGAGGAGTGGGGCAAGGCTAAGGACAAGGAAGAATTTCTAAGAGGGAAACTATCATAACAAATTTAACTACTATTTGTGAGATTTCACAAGTTTTTCACAAATCTACTGTTGAGGAAGACCCGCCGCAGGGTCTTTTTCGTTTTCCTGTTGAAGTTCTCAACGCAGGCGTAGTTGGCGTCAACTTTGCTGAAGTTTATTTGAGCAAATAAGACGTCCACGGTAGCAAGGTCAAAAAACGTAGACAAGGTGCCGTCTCCTCGAAGGAACGTGCGGCTGATTTGCTCGGAGGTTACCACCCTCGATCCCACCTTAAATCGCAGCATTGTCATGTCGTAAAGGCCATAGTCTCGAAAACACACTAGCCCCCCCGGTTTCAAAACGCGATTTACGTTTTCGAACACGATGGGGAATGATTCAGGGGGCACAGCACTGAGAACGAAAACGAGGAGAACGACATCGACCGACGCATCGGGAATGAAGTCTAGATCTTCCAAGTTTGCTACGTCGGCAACGCGCGAAGAGATGAATTCTGGATTGTATAAAGGCTGTGATTGGAGGAGCTCTATCGCCTTGGGGGAGATGTCCACGCAAATGTACTTTTGATCGACATCGACATCGACAACGACGTTTTCTTCTGTAGCTACTGCAACTGCAATTGCAACTTCACGCATTATCGGAAACACAGCAGCGCCGGCACCGCTTCCTACCTCAAGAAGAGTTCGAGCTTTTTTTGTAGGTGATGTGGGTGATCTCATTCTGCCAACAATTTCAGGAAAAGCTTGAGACAGATATCTTTTCGGTTTGAAAAATTCGGCAGTCGAATGGTTACTGTGGAACTTTTCCCAGTTGTGTTTTTGATCGAATCTAATTTCGATGTCACCCGAACCGTTATTGTGATTGTTGTGAAGATCGTCAAACGCCTTTCCTGTGGACTCCATTTCAGACCAAGAGAAATCGTTGTCGAAGTAAGAGATCATTGTCAACAATGAAATGATGTGTGTGTAAAGCTTGCTAGAAGAGAAAACCAGGTTGTAACAATGGCAAAATTGTCTTTTTGAGTTTTTGTGTCTCCTTTTTCTTCCTCCATTTCACCATTGAATAATCATCGCAAAACACTCGTCGTAAAGAACACACACGTCCAACAACAACGCTATAAAATCATCACCACCAACCAACCAAACAACATAAAAGATCACTATGGCAAAGAAGAAAGCGGAAAAACCATCAACTCTCTCCCCATCGTCTTCTGAAATAGAATCTTCGTCGGCTGATGATGTTATGTCCGTTGGTGGCGATGATAGCTCATCAGATGATCAAACACCACCCCCCACCCGATCCGCACCAATCCATCCCGCAACCCCCACTCCCACCCCTACCCCCAATCCTACCCCGACCCCGACCCCAACACTCACCTACAAGGCCTTTGCATCCTTGCATTCCCTACCTCCCCAAATAACCAAGTCTCTGAGCCGAATTTCCACTTCTTCCTCCTCCACCTCCTCCACCACCACCCTATCTTCTCAAATAATCACCCACCCAACCCCCATTCAACTTCTCACCGTTCCTTCAATTTTGGCTGGCAAGAATTCGATAATTGCGTCAACTACCGGCAGCGGAAAGACCCTTTCCTACCTCATACCTGGAGTTGCGCTTGTTCACAAGTTCAAAATGACGTCCTCCCCCCCCGCCCCGTCCGCCGGCCCTGTTATGATTGTCCTGCTTCCCACCAGGGAGCTTAAGGAGCAAGTTGAGAAGGTGAGATCAGATTTTCCACCTCAATTCCACATCCAAATGTATCACAACTTACACAATTTATTTCTTCGCAGACGCTGAACCAGCTGACGTACTACTACCCTGCCGCTTCGGGCGGTGCGCACGGCACTGGGAATTCCTCCATTGTTGGAGGAGTGCCTGTAATTCGTGTGGGAGCCCCTCCCATCATAAAAGGCAGCAGCAGCCAACAGTCCAAAAACAACAAAAACAACAAAAACAACAACAACGATAGTTCAGCAAATGAGTTATTCAACGACATTGTCGTGACCACACCTCTCCCCCTTCTGACCGCCCTGCAAAAGTCCAAAACTTTCAGCCTTAACAGCGTGAAACTGATCGTTATCGACGAGGTAGATCTCATGCTGACAATGGATGGTGTGAAGGAAACAATTCAATCCCTCTGCACCTTCGAGTCCGACAGCAATAGCAAGAGCAAGTCGAGCAGCACTAATTCTCGCAGGGCGCTGCCCAAAGTGTTCCAGGTCGTTGGTGTCAGCGCCACAGGTCGTCTGGAGGAAGAAACTGCCGAGGAGGAAGAGCCCAAAAATAAAAAGAAGAAAAAGTCCAAAACTCCCCCCCCTCCCAAATCCGATAACAACCAAATGGCAACGAAAATATCCGAGTTCTTCCCCCCCCCGTGCAGTGTTGGGCCCCTCCTTGCGCGAAAGACGAACGGAATGGTAACGTTGTCCGCAACGTCGTCACCCTCTGCTCACCTCGAGCTCGATCTCCCCGACAACGAGAACGGCAACTCCCGCGGCATTTTCACAGCCCCCAAGAACCTCAGACAATACTACGTCAGCTATCCCAAGGACGACTCAAAGTCCGACGGTGGCAACAACCTATCCGTTGCCAACTACAACCCGAACGAGGGCCGGCTCAACAAGACCAAGAACAAAATTCTCGATTTTCGCTCCGATACCACTCGTCCCCTACTCCTCCTGACCCTCCTCAAGCTTCCCTTGCTTCCGTCAAACATTGCCCTTGGCAGGACACTCATCTTCGTCAGCACCACGACGCAGGCGTACAGGCTGAAGATATTTTTGGAGACGTTTGACGTCGGAGGCAGGGTCGCAGTTATGAGCGACGAGGTGCCGTGGAGAAGCAGGATCGACGTTGTCGATCAGTTCAACAGCGGCGGCGGAGGAGTAAGGATTCTGGTTGTGGTTGACGGTGAGAGAAGGGGGGGGGGAGGGGGGAAGAAGAAGGCGGATGTGGATGTAGAGGAGGAGGTGGGGGAAGAGGAGGAGAATGATTTTGATTCCGAGTCGGAGTCCGAGTCGGAAACCGAGTCCGAGTCCGAGTCCGAGTCCGAGGCCGAGGCCGAGGCTGAAACCCAGGCCGAGCCCAAACCCAAACAAAAATCCAACGACTTTGGACTGTCCCGGGGAATTGACTTCCAGAACGTGACCCTCGTCATCAACTACGATTTCCCCCCCACAGCCGAGTCCTACGTGCACAGGGTTGGACGCGCTTGCCGCTTGGGAGGCGGAAACGGCTCGAGAGGCAAAGGCAGCAACGCCCCGGGCGTCGCCTTGACTTTCATCCAGGATGACGAGAGGGACATGGAGATTGACTCCGAGGAAGACGAATCCGACGACAGGTCGGTGCTTGAAAAGATCTTCACCGGCTTCGGAGGAAGCAGGTCTACCACCAAAATTGACCCAACCACAGTCACGTCTGTCGACGATGCGGACACGTCCACAGCGACATTAATCACCACTCCTGCCGACCTACCGTTCACCACGTTGGAACCTCTGGCTGCCCCGCTGGTTTACAGGGTTAGCGACACGCTGCGGTCCATCACGAACCAGAGAATTAGCGCCTTGCGGTTGGGAGACTTGCAGAGCGAGATTTTGAACAGCGAGAGGCTCACAAAGGACCTGGATGAAGTTGACAGGAGCACGTTGGTCGCGGCGGGCGGAGGGGACAAGGGGGGAGGAGTTCACCAAGCCCACTTGGGATTCATGCCAAGCTACGTTTTGCCCGCTGGAGTTGATAAGTTGGACAGGAAGTACAAGAAGAACAAGGGGAAGAGAAAGAGGCGGGGGGCGGGGGGGAACGGGAATGGGGGAGGAGGAGGAGGAGGAGGAGGGGATGATGGGAGGAGAAAGGACAACGACCCGCTGCAAAATAGTGGGGAAGGCGGAGTGAGCTTAGACTCGGTTGCCGGGAAGAAAGACGCTGATGTGTTGGCTACATCAACAGCACCACCGAAGGCAAGAGTGGTCACGGACACCGACAACACCAAGAAGAAGAGCTTGAGCGGAAGAAACGAGTGGAAGGAGAAGCGAGGGAGGGGGAAATTCAGCAAAAAGTTCGCCAGGAAGGGGCCATCAACAGAATGGTAAAGTTAACTGAACAAAATTTCTGGTTAAAACAGATTTTGTTTCTTAAGCGCATTCTGCTGTTTCCACTTCGGGAGAGCACTGAATTCTATTCTACTCATAGCAAATTTTTCTGCAAATACTTCATCGGTTAGTGTTGCTAATTGTGATGCTTTTGTTCCGGCTGCTGGTGTTGTTGCTATAGGTGTTGGTGTTGTTGCTGTTGCTGTTGTTGGTAGTGGTGTTGGTGTTGTTGTTGGGGCGGGAGTTGGGGCGGGAGTTGGGGCGGGAGCATTTGTAGAAAAAGGCGGAGGCGAACCACCAAGAACAGAAGAACCATCAAGGAGTTTTATTATTGATTCCTTGTGCATTGGGTACATCAGGAATTGACCTGGGAAGTCTATCACTTTCCGATTCTTCAGTATCTTCAGCATGCTTCCCACAGTGTCACAGTTGTGTGATTCGCCTGCTTGGACCATTTGCTCATAAGTCACCTCACAACTAATTGCAGAATTCAGCAATTCAACTATCCACAACTGGTGAGCTTTACTATGCTCGGCTGCCTCGCTAGCAAAATGGGACATATAACCTGGGTGTTGGTTAGTTGTCGTATCCTGAATTTAGTTTTGCTAAAAATAAAAAATAAATTTGAATAAATGAAAATTACAATTTACAACACACCTGCACACCAGCAACTCCACTCAAAAATAATATATTATCACACGTCAACAAACATGAAGATCACCAAAATATCGGTTTACCAGGTTGACCTGCCCTTGCACGAGAAGACCTACAAATGGAGTGGTGGCAAGGGAGTGGCAACATTCGATTGTACATTATTGAAGATTGACACTGATGATCCCACCATTTCTGGGGTTGGTGAAGTGACGCCTCTTGGGCCATTTTATCTTCCAGCGTATGGGCCTGGAGCAAGAACCGGGATTGCCGAGCTTGCGCCGCATCTGATTGGCGAGGATCCCACGCTTCTGGGCAACATAAATCTTTTGATGGACAAGAATCTCCTCGGTCATCCCTACTGTAAATCCGCGATCGACATGGCTTGCTGGGACAGTGAGCGAGCGAAGCGAGCGAGCTTTGATGAAGCTTTGACGAAGACTCGAGATATAAATCCCGCGAAATAGCTACAGTCGTCTTTGTAAAATACTAAACTACCCACTCAATTCTTTGACTCGCTTCATTCGTTTTGCTCTTGCTTCATTAAAAATTCGCCACGCTTCGCTCGGCACAGTTCTCGGTAAAGTTTCTGGTCTGCCAGTGTGTGTCCTTATGGGAGGCAAGTACGGTCTTGAGCTGGAGTTGTACAGAGCTATTTCGCAAGGTGAGCGAGCCCATGGGAAACGATGCATTGCTAAATTAACACATTCGCAGAATCGCCATCTCAAATGGCCGCTAACGTTGCTGGTTACAGAGCTCAGGGCTACAGGAAATACCAGCTTAAGGTTGGCGGCGATCCCGATACGGACATTCTCCGAATAAAAGCGGTCGCAGCAGAGATGCAACCGGGCGAGGTGAGCGAGCAAGCCTTTTGGAAGACTCAAGCTTCGAAGTGCGCGAAATGACTGCAGTCGGCTACATCCACTACCAAGCTAACCCACCCAATTCCAGCTTCTCATAGCTGACGCGAACACGGGATGGCTTAATCACGAGGCAGCCAGAATTGTTCGCGCGGTGCGGGACGTTGACGTTTATATTGAGCAGCCGTGCAAGACCTACGAGGAATGCCTGACTATTCGACGACGAACAGATCTTCCCTTCATTTTAGACGAGAATATCGTTGATATAAACATGCTGATGAAGGCTCACAGGGACGGCGCAATCGATGCCATAAACTTGAAGATATCCAAGGTGGGAGGTCTCACCAAGGCAAAGCAGGTGAGCGAGCGGAGCGCAGATGTGGAAGACGAGTATATACTCGCGCTTCTAACTAACCAACCCACTCAATTCGCTTGGCGCAGATTCGCGATTTGGCTGTCACGCTTGGCGTTGCTATGAACCTTGAAGATTCATGGGGAGGAGATGTTGTCACGGCCGCTATTGCGAGCCTCGCTCACTCGACTCCTGAACAATTTCGGCTTGCTTGCACCGATTTCAACAGCTACGTGTCCGTTTCAACTGCAGAGGGAGCTCCCAAGCGTTACATAAACAAAGACGGCGTTGCGTGCATGAAATCCTCCGAACTACCAGGATTGGGAGTTACACTACGACCGGAAGTAATCGGAGAGCCTGTGGCCGTGTATACATCAAAACATGAGAAGGACGAGTCCTTGTTAGAGCACTCACTGGCCGCAGCCAAAATGACATCGTAAATCAGAATTACTCTAAAATCTCAAGAATAATTTTAAAGATTAACCGAAAAGTATGCGCAGAGCCGTCGCTCGAGATATAATCTATCTTGTACGCTTCTCGGTGAATGTCTCTCGTCCGGGAACACCAGCAGGTCGTAATCCTGCGCAGAGCGAATCAAATTGAGTGGATTAATGTTGGTTATTTTTGGCTCGCGTATTCTCGTCCCGCTCACCTTGTTTTCTTGAATCAATGCATTGATGAGCCGAGCCGTATGCCTGAAGTGCACGTTTTCATCAATAAACCCGTGAACGAGCAAAAGTTTTCCTTCCATTTTGTGCACATGCTCGAATATGCTGCTAATTTTATAACCGTGCTTGTTCGACTCTGGCGTTCCCATGTATCTCTCCGTGTAGTGTGTATCATACCCATCCCAAGAGGTCACTGGTGCGCCTGCAACGCACACCTTGAAGATTGGCGACTTGCACAGCGACATACACGCCATGTACCCCCCGTAGCTCCAACCGTACATGCTGCGCCGAGCGAAGCGAGGCGCATTTTTAATGAAGCACGAGCGAACCAAGCGAGCCAAACGAATTGAGTGAGTTAGTTTAGTTGTGGATGTAGCCGTCTGCAGCCATTTCACGAGATCCATCGCCCATCGCTCGGGTCTTTCTCAAGGCTCGCTCGCTTCGCTCACTCACCCTACACGGTTCTTGTCGGCCACCCCCTTCTCAACAAGACATTGGACGCAATCGATCTGATCTTGCACCTCGATGTCTCCCATGTTGTTCTTGATCGCCCCCTCGAAGTCGAGGCCGCGCCTACTACTTCCACGGTTGTCGCACTTGACAACTGCGAATCCCAACGAGCGCAGATGCTGGGCTCTCAGATCGATGTTTTGCGCCCACGACCTATTGACCCTCTGGACGTGTGGTCCACCGTAGCAGGAAACGATCAGCGGGAAGGGACCGGATCCGTAGATAATTTTGTCCGGCAGAAAGAGGGCGGCGTAGAGTGTGACTTTAGCCGAGTTCCGGAAGGAAAATATCTCGGGGTTTTGGAGCTTCTTCTCGACCCGCTTGAATTTCATTTCGAGGTTCGAGTCGTGAAGAACGACAATTTGCTCAAGTGCAACATTTTCGACGCTGTTGCCATTTATTCGGAATAGTGTCACGACTGGGGGGCAGCCGATGGAGGAGGAGTTGACGACCGCCCATTTGCAATTTTTGTCAAACACAGAAACGTGAGTTGCACCAATCGCGGTGAGCCTCTTGGGGGTAAAGAGTTGCTGTTGCTGTTGCTGCCCGAAAATAGGTGCGCAGTATAGGTGTTTCTCCAGGCATGAGTCGAAGTTCCCGCTAAAGTAGATCAAGTCGTTGTCGGCATCAATTCCGACAATGCGTTCGACGACGTAATTCCCTGCAGTTAGTTGTCGAACCAAGGTGGCTTCACTGTTGTCGTTGCCGTACTTGAAAAGATATAAATGGTTGAATCCAGACCGCTCGGACGCAAAAACGAAGTACGAGGACGCTGGATCATTGCTGTTCGGATTTTCGACGGTCTCAAACATGTGGTGGAGGTTTATCCAGACGTTCGACGTCTGCGCCGAGCGAAGCGAGATTGCGCGCATTTTTAATGAAGGACGAGCGAAACGAATGAAGCGAGCCAAACGAATAGGGTGGGTTAGCATAGTTATGGATGTTGCCAAATTGTCTGTAGCCATTTCGCGCAATTCATCGCGAGTTTTCTCGTCTTCCAAAAGGCGAGCGGAGACTGAGTGAGACTCACCTCAGTTAGGAGGATTTTCGACTCGTTCTCTCGCTCTCCATATGGATTGATTCGGACGAGATTGAGGACACTCTGCTCTCGATTTTCCCACTGGGCGCAGATCGTGTTGTCCGGCAGAAAGTTAACGCGAGCCAAGTACTCCGAGGAGTTCAAAGGGGGGCTGAAGAATCGAACGTTTTTCCAGTTCTCGTTGTTGTTGTTACTGGAGACCACGGAGACGAACCCCAGCCTCACCGCAGGGTTCTTCTCGCCGGCAAAAGGATATTTGTGGTCTTCGAAGGTGGACGAGTCCGTTTTAGGTTTTCCAGAGTGGTTGATGCGAAACTCGGGGATAAACTTCTCGTCGACTTCGGCAAACGCGACACCGGACGAGTCCGGACTCCACCAAAAACCTCGATACCTGTCCATCTCCTCCATTGCAATGAAATCCGCGAGGCCGTGGAGCACTCCGTTTTCCTTCGCTCCGAAGGTTATTCGGGTGAGGTTGGCGTTTGGCACCGAGTTCGTCGCAGGAACCGTGAACAGTTCGCCCGCTATCACAAATGCAACCATCTGGCCGTTCGGACTCAAGTGAGGGTCAACGGCGGATTTGTCTCGTCCCACAACTCCGCTGAATGTTTCGTCGGTTTCGACGGATGCGTCGTTGAAAAGATTCTTATCGTAAACGCATCGGGCGGAAGCTCTGCCATCCTGAACGTAAATGTTGCCAAGGAGCGGGAAAAGAATACGGTCGTTCCCCGACTTTGCCCACTCAACCGATGTTACTCCAGTGGCGTGGAGCCGCATTCGCTCTCGACGAAGCTTCTCCTCCAGCGAAAGGTTTGCTTCAGTATCAACTCCGATCGCCGATGAGTCTACCAACAGAACGATTTCTATGTCGTTAGAAGAGGATGTGGGGGTGAGCGAGATGGCACAGAGTTGCTTCTCGGTGTTCCCTAGCTGACTTTCATTGCTGCTATTGTTATCTATTAGCTTGGTGTTTGAGGACAGGAACGAAAGAGTACTACCAGACGCCGAGAAGGCATACAGCGTAGGGGGACGGCCCGGAGGATCGAAAATCAAGTCTAGGTCTTGCGACATGGTGAAATTTCGACAGTATCCCTTAGATCTCGGCAACCGAAGCGCCAGAGATTTTTGGTAAATCATTGATTCATTTTTGGTGTTTAAGATTGGATACCAGTGCACCAGGAGGGCGAAAAATCAACACCATGGGCTTTTTGCCAGCTCTTCGTCAAACTATAATTCGGGGTGGGGCCACTTCCGGTTCCGAACTCATACCACTGAGTTCGATTGTCCCCATCATGAACCCTACCACTACGCACCACCACAAAATAGTGTCTGTGGTGTTCATGGCATTGGCAATGTCCCTGCATTTCTTTGGGTATGAGTTTGCACGGTCAGCCACATTGACCCTCTTCACTTCGTCCAAAACTGGGTTCACCTCTTCAATTTCCCTTCCGCTGGCATTAGCTTGTGTTTGCCCCGCGTCCCTCACCCTCTTGTACGTGTACACGGCGTGCTTAGATAAGTTTGGGCCCAGTGTTGCGCTTCGCTACACGTCCCTTCTTTGCGTATCAATTTTGGCATCTTTTGCAGCCATCGTCAACAGCTGGAGCAAACTCGGGCTCAGCAAACAAACCGTGAAGTACCTGGTCGGGGTTTTGTTCGTGTTTCGGGAGGCGTACGTGCAGCTGCTGTCAACTCAGTACTGGAGCTTCATTGGCAGCGTATTGACGAAACAGGAGGTGAGCGAGCGAAGCGAGCGCATTGAACTAATAAGACAAAAAACCAACAAATTCGTTTGGCACCTTCTTCGCTCGGCGCAGGGTGCAACTTGGTTTGCTCCCATTGCTGGTGTGTCGTCGCTGAGCTCTGCTCTCGCCGGGTACTGTTTGGGTCCAATGGTGACGCGTTGGGGGCTCTCCCCGCTGCTGCTAACGTCAGCGTTGTCGATTCTCTGCTCGCTCTTTTTTGCCGAGCGGGCTTATAGCATGTCAACCAAGCACGGTTTTAACCCGTGCGACGAGCACGCCAAGCACAAGGTGGACGAAACAATGAAGAGAAAGAAAACCAAAGCTCCGAGGAAGCCCCTGATCACAAAGGTGAGTGAGTGAGTGAGTGAGTGAGCGAGTGAGCGTGCGAGACAAAACAAACAACAAAACACAATAAAAAAAACTTACCCCGGCGCAGGCCAGCGACCTATTCTCCCGCGTTCCTACTCTCAAGTTCTTGTTTTTGGAAACGCTGGCGTGCCAGGGTTTGAGCACGGTGATGAACGTCGCCTTTATATCTAAGATTAAACAGGCCTTCCCGGTTGACAAGGAGCGAGCCACTTGGATGGGCAAATTTTACTCGGCTGCAAACTTGAGCAGCGGTTTCTGCCAGTTCGGGCTGATGCCGCGGCTGATGCCCTTGCTGGAACCGCGCCACGTTTGGGTCTTCATGCCCACGTTGATGTCGCTGCTGAACTTATTCCAGTGGGCGAACGACAACGTGAGCTTATACATTGTGAGCAGCGGGTTCTTGCTGATGAAGACGATGGAGTACAGTCTGAGGGGAACGGTGAATGAAATGCTCTACGTGCCATTGGACTTTGAAAGTCGTTACGTTGGCAAGGAGGTCATCGGGATGTTCGGCTACCGTCTTGGGAAGAGCGGAACGAGTATATTCCTCACAATACTAGGAACAATAGTTGAGTGCGGAGTGAGTGAGTTGAGCATGCTGAGCGGAGGTTTTGCGTTGGTGTGGCTTTATTCTGCCCATCGACTGGCTCCCTTCGTGCCTTTACGTCACAAGAAGGAACGGAAGGAAAAGGGAAAGGAAAAGTAGTACAAATTAGGAATTTAAGGAAAAGAGAATTTTTGAGATTGAGCTACACGACTTTTTATTTTGTTATTTCCAACTCCTTTACAATTCCCAATTTATAAAAATCCCCCGACACCGATGGCCGCATCCCTGCCCTTGGCGAGATTGTTATTGAACGTTGACGTGATGGTCGACAGCTTCGTCAACGTAGTCAAAATTTCCTCCATGTTTTCACTGGCAGGAGTAACATTCCCCTCCATGATCAATACATTTTCGACCTGATCGATCTTCCCAACAACCGCTCCCTTCAAAATTTCCGCCACCAATATGCTCTCAATCTCACTGACGTCAACATAATTCAGCTCCTCACCCAAGAACTCCAAGCTGCACCTCTTGTACGGCTCAATCACGCTCAACAAGACTGCAGTCCTGATTGTTCGCAGCAGATCGCCAATGTAGGTCTGCAAAAACTCGTCCTCCATCAGAACAATTCCCTCCTTCTTCTTCAATATTCCGTCGAACTTCTTGATGTCGTTGGCCTGGAACGACGAAACTAGATTGGTCATGACCACAATTTCCGGGTCGTTCTTGTACGGCGCTGCCTCCTGGCTGTCGAAGGGGTTGATCGTGCTGTTGCTAAGCATCGTCGCCATGACATTGTACTTCAAGGCCCTGAGCCTGCTGCTGTCCCCGGCCTCGTCGTACGACTTGAAGGCCGCGTTGAACGCAATGCACGCTTGCTCGAAGTCCCTGTCGCCCATGTACATCTTTCCTCCGCTCTGCAAAATGGGTCAAGTCATTATGGGTAAGTTTTATTTTTTATTTGTGGTTGTGCAGTGTTGTTGTGTTGTGTTGTGTTGTGTTGTGTTATTTTCTCACCTCCTCAATCAAGGCTATCGTTCGGGGGTGGGAAACATTGTCTTGCACCTGCTTGGCCTGGTTGTAGAGCTTCTTGAGCATCTTGCTGTCTTTAGACTTGGTGTAAAGCTGGATTTGAAGACAGTAAATGTCCATGAGGTGCGCACCCTTGGATTCGCCATTTTTGCTGGCCTCCAACAACTCCGCAATCACAACGTGCAACTTCTCGATCTCGTTCATCTCCAGAAGCAGCTGCCCAAGTTTCAAATTCGTCTTGAACCACAAACGCTCATTAGAGGTCCCCCCAACACTGAACACTTTTAGAGTCTCCTGGTACACACGGTGTAAAGTGGAAACTTCCTTGTTGTTGCTCACCCGATCCAGGATAGAGTTGATCCCCTTCTCACTGACATTTTGGGTAACAGCCCCCTCGGAAATGTAAACCAAGAGCTTGATGTAGGCTTGAATCATTTTCTCCTTGTCGCCCGTCTCAACCCTGCCATACAACTTGATCAACTGCTTCAACGACTTAAACCCAAAGGGTGTCTTTTCGTCGACTTCCCCATCAACAATTGAAGTGAGCATTTCACCAGCTTCGTCGAGGTTTCCATCATCTCGTTGTCCCTTGGCATTGTAGTACAAGTTCTCGGTTGAAAGCTCCCCATTATCATCGGAATTGTTGCTCTGGTCATCATCGGAATACTCAAAATCGTACTGTTCACTTTCGTCCGAGGACATAACGTTTATCGGATAATGTAAATTTAATTTTTGAGATTTTTTGTTTTTTGCTTTTTTCTATTGAATAATGGAATACTAAGATTTTAAGTGTACCGTAACCCACACACACACACACACACATACAATGTATCGGATTGAGGTTGAGAAATTAATAGATGACGAAGCCTCCTCCACAAGCCAATCTGAAACCAAATCGTTCTTTGTTAGTTTGGGGACTGGCCCTCTGTCAATAGGCAGAACTGGGGGCGACATCCAATTCCCCGGTGATAAGAGCGTCAGTAGGAACCACTGTTCCATTCGTGTAGAATCTCGCAGTCGGTTGGAGAGCGAAGGCAAATTGGAGGGATTCAGTTCAGCTGATTTGAAAGGTATTCGACTGGGCAACAGTCGCAACTCCGCTAATTTCTTGTCACAGCAAACCGCAACTCAAACCCAAACCAATTCCAATTCCAATAGCAATCCCGCTTCCACCCCCTGGCATTCTCAAAAATCCCAGTTTTCGCAATTTGACCCAACAAACTCCCAAGGCAACAACAACAATCCCCCCACCCAAAACGAAACCTCGCCAGAACTGGCCGATCTCGTTCTGGTCATCAACACGAAGAACTCGAAATTCGGAACGTTTATTTTCCTGGGCGATGCCCCACCGAACCCACAGGGCAGCTACAAGGAATTGCCAAAGGGCGAGAATATTATTTTGTCGCTGGACCCTGAGTTGGACACGGGCCTTTTGCGTGTGGGCGCTGAGGTCCAGTTGAGGAGCGCTTCGCTGATCCGAATTACTCGGTGCGATCTAATTTTCTGCCTTTCCATCGCCGACAAGGACAAAAAGAGGAGCGTCGAGGAGGCGCTACCCAAGATCGGAGCGAGGTCTGTCAAAATTTGGAGCTCAAAAACCACCCACCTGGTTACCGAGAAGAAGAAGACCACGGCCAAGAACCTTTGCGCCTGGGGGAGCAACAGGCCCGTCGTCACTCCGGAGTACGTGCTAAAGTTCGCCGAGAGGAAGGTGCAGGACGACCTCCCCTTGGAGGTTGATTTCAATCCGGCGGGGGCGAACATTGCATCGAACCCCCCAACCAAAAATGTGTTCAGCACAATCCGCTTCCTAGCTTTTGGGGACGACGACAACAGCGAAATTTGCAGGCTCGGCGGTGGTAGCTTTTTCGACTGCAAGAAGCAGGCTGCGAGCTCCAATGATAGTTTGGAAACTTTCTCGGAGGGTTTGTGGCTCGACGAGTTCGAGAGCGATCACCCGGACCGAATCACTGTGTTGCTGGACTTGCTCAAGCCTGGGGTTGAGAAAGGTGAGCGAACAGCGAGCGAAGCGAGCAGCGAGCGAAGCAAGCTAGTCACAACTAGTGTATGGTCCATGCCGCGATCCGAGCGTAGCAGCGCGCAGCTGTGGGGTCTTCTCCCCCTCCACAACCGAAGTAATTCTACACCTCAATACTCACCGTGCATAAAAATACGCCTCGCTTCATTTTATTTTGCTCGGCTCAGAAAATTTTGCTCCATTTCGCGACTACCTGCTTAGCAGGAATGTCGAGGTGACTGACCAGAAGAAGGTGGCGGCGGCGTTCGTAGGGGGAAACAAGTTGTCGAATTTGAATGGAGATGAAATCAAGTTCAAGAAAGGCGAGGGAAAGGGAAAGGGGCAGACTAAGGCAAAGGCGCCTTCTCCGCCAAGGAGAACCAGCCCCCGAAAGCGGAAGGCGTCGGACGTCGACGATGCGCCCCAGCCGGACGGATACGAGACCGAGAACGAGAACGAGGGTGAGAGCGCCAGGTCGCCTCCCGTGGCAAAGCGTGCACAAATATCGAATAAAAATGCAGATGCAGATGCAGCGCCGCTGGAAGATAGTTTTGCCATGGAGTCCGATCCTGGAAGTCAGATCAACGTTGGTATGGCACCACCACCACCACCACCACCACCACCACCACCACCACCACCAATAGTAGAAAAGGAAACGCCGAAAGCAGTGAAGAAACCCCTCCCAAAATCGAAAAATGGCTGGCTCAAAGCTGCCCCTGCCGACAGGAGCGAGTTTAAGCTGAAGTGTTCTGTGGACGGGAAAGACTTCGGGAACGAGAACGATCAGTTGGTTGGCGTATTCAGGAAGGGCATGGTGCGGTTGGAGTCAGGGAAGACGAGGAAAGTGAGGGGAAAGACCGGACAAAAAAAAACGCATGGCAGTGCAAAACAAAAAACAACAAACTTCAAAAGATTCAAAAAGAACTCGGTCATGCGGAGAGACAGGAGCAAGCCAGTGGTTGTGTACACGACAAAGCTGCCCGCGGATAGCGCGAGGGAGCTCGCACTGCAAAAACGGCAGAGGCAGGTTGAATTGGCCGCGGAGGAGGCGGAAGAGCTGTTCTCGAACAACACAAAAGCAACCAAAGGGAAAAAGGGAGATATTTCAAGCTTCTTCTCCCAGGGGGGGACGCAGTCGAAGCGGAGGTGATTCATAAAAAGAAGGAAGAAGAAAGAAAGAATTTACAAGTAGCATGAATAATTTCTACCTTTTCACCCACTGTCTGGATTTGCGAGCCTTCGGCTTACCAGGCTTTTTGCGCTCTACCATTCGCGAATCACGAGTCAAAAATCCAGCTCTTTTCAGAGGCACGCGGTACGCTTCCTTGTCAAATTGCTCAAGACACCTTGAGACACCATGCCGAATCGCCCCACTCTGGCCTGTTGTACCCCCTCCCTTTACCGTGGCCTTTATGTCAAACAAACCATACGTATTCGTTACATCAAAGGGGGAAAGTATTTCTGTTACGTCCGTGGATAGCTTTACTGATTCAAGAAGGGATCGTTTGTTTACCATGAAAATCCCAGTTCCGGGGTAAGAGAGGAAAACTCGAGCGGCACTTGTTTTCCGTCGACCTGTGGAGTAGATCGTTTGAGGTGTGTGTGGGGTGGTATGGGCAGGTGTGGAAGTGGGGACGGTGGAGAAGTAAAGAGGCAAATGCTTTGTTGTTATTGTGGCTGATCTTGTCGCTAGGAAAGTTCGAAGCATCCTATAAGAGGGGGGGGGGGGAGGAAAAATACTTTATTTGCACTTTGCAACTTTTGGAAGTCATTTTTCTATCGTCGTTACCGAATTGATTAGGTAACTACACAAACGCCAAACGCCACTTCAGCACACCATTCTAACCCATTGCCCCAGAAGCCCTCCCCTCTCCCCCCCATTTTCGTTTGAGATCTTTTCACAAGCAACATGCCTTCTTCCAATGAGTACCACAAGTGGCTCAAGAAGCGTGATTGGCCCACGGTACAAATAGTCATGACTCACCCAGATCGAGACGTAAATTTGATTATGAGAAAGTACAAGGAGAGAGATGAGAATGGACGACTGCCACATCATTGGATGGCAGCGAAAGCTCAGACACACACACATACTCTTGCCTATGTGGGCGTGGAGTCGATTTGCTGCAATCTACAGGCCCTCACCACACGAGACAATAAAGGCGACACTCCCCTCGACATTGCCTGTAGGAGTGGAGCCTGTGCTGAGATCATCGGCTTGCTCTCCCTCACTCCCGAGGAAGTTCGTTCGTTGGGTGGTGAGGAGATGTACCGCTTGTACGCACCAGTGCATTATTGGTGGGATGAGATTACTTTGGGGATCAGATCACGATCGTATGCAGACTGTCACAAGTTCATCAACGAGCACAATGACGAGTTGGTGCGTGAAGTGCTCAAATACATGAATTCTAATCTTCTTCAAACAATTGCTGGCAATAGCCAGGTATACACCGACTCCCTCATGTTTCTTGCTCTTCGAATGATCCATCGGTACCCACTTTCCCTTCTGGCTACCTCCCCCAATGGTTTCACGGCCCTCCGGCTTGCTGACCCATCCCAATACAATGCGTGCAAAGAAATCCGAAACGTCCTCCGCCTCACCCCCACGTTCATCTCCTCCACCCCCTTCCCCACCCTCCTCCGACAACACCTCCCCAAACAGTTCGTCGACGAGGAGGTCTTCGGCACCTACAACACCGCTTGCACGTTCATCAAGCACATGAAGTACGACAAGGCTGAGCTGGTCGAAATTGAAGCCGTCCTCAAGCCGGCTCGCAAGTGCGACGTCTGCAGCTCTATCGGCGCGAAACCCTGTGCACGGTGCAAACGCGCTTTCTGCTGCTCCGCCGAGTGTCAAAAATCGGCGTGGAAGAAGCACAAAAAGACGTGCAAGGCGCCGACGAGTCCGCCGGCGACTGAGGCCGAGCTCCGAACCCTCCACAAGGGCATTTCCCTCCTGAATATGTGCATACAGAGAAATGGGGCTGGGGATGGACCAACCAGCGTGGTGATTGAGTTTCTGTTTCCCCAGGTATAAAATGAACGTATAAACTTTAAAGAATTTTCAAATAGGGGAGTTTTAATCAAGACAATAAAAAGTAGGTGTCCAATTCCTGGCTGGAAAATGTACCCATGAATTGCAAATTAATTCCTGGCTAGAAAATATAACCAGGAATTCCTTGGTAGATTTCAGTTTATAAAAAAAAGTTAGTTCCATAAAAAGGGACAACTAAAAAAGATAAAGAAAAAGTGAAATTCTCACTTTTTTTGAGAGACATCTGACACATCACCTCCCTTTTTGCGCCTCATGTCACTCATCTAAAGCAACTAGAAGCCTTTTTTCGCAATTCCGGGTAACCCCCGGTGCTTTCCGACGTTTGAACAAGTTCAAAGTAAGATAAGATTAGCTAAACCTTAGTGGTCCGGCCCCTTCAGTTGCACTTTGCACAATCTTTTATATTTCTAACTCCTTCCCACCCCTCCCCAACAGAAACTCACAACACACACACACCACACTATACCACACACAAATTTCAATGTCAATTGATTTCAGTTTGCTTGGGGCAAAGCTCCTTTCTTCCACCATGCCAATAGACAACAACAAAGACAAGCACAATAACAAAAACAACAGCCCCAACTCCACCAATAGCAGCACGCACAACAAAGAGGACTTTACGTTTGTCCCCCCTTTGTGGGCTCATGCAGGTAACTCACCAAACTCCAACTCCCCAAATCTCTTCGTCTTTCTAACACCCCCAACACCCCCTCGTCCCCAACCCATCCCAACCAGTCCCAACCAACACCATTGCATCCCTCAACCCAATCTTGTCAGACTCTGACCTGCACACACACCAGTTTAACCTATCTTCAAGTGGTGTGTATACAATTGGCCGGTCAGTCACTTCGGACATAACCCTCCGAAACGTAACCGTGAGCCGAAAGCACGCGGCCCTCGTATTCAACCGTTTTGGTGACTGCTTTTTGATAGACTTTGACAGCGCTCAGGGCAGCTTCATCAATGGCGTCCGCGCCCTCCCCCAGATCCTGACTCGAGTGCGTAGAGGGGTGATGCTCCGCTTTGGCGGGTGCGAGGGAACCTCCTTCCTGTACAAGCACTCCAGCGACGGGGAGGAGACTACTCGGCAGCACGTTATCCACGACGAGCAGAACCAGGGAGACCCCCTTCTCTGCGTGTGCCGCGACGGCGCTGTGGCCTTCCGGGTTGGCAGCCACAACGAGGAGGACAACGTGTTGTGCTCCACCACGCTCGCCAATACCGTCTTAAACGCCACAGCGACCACACCTACGCAGTCGAGTTCGAGCTCGCTCAAGAGGAAGAACAGCGATGGAGGCGATGGAGGCGATGGAGGCGATGGGGCGTCATTGAAGAAGAGAAAAAATATTACGAGAAGTGTCAGCTTCTCGATAGACGTGCCGAGCGTTGCCTTCGCCGAGGCTGTTACCCCCGACGAGGCTCCGAGCTCGGCAAACAGTGATGGGGACGAAGATACGCCTCCTTGCTCACCAAAATCACCAACAACAACAATACAGCAATAAAAACTTACTATTACCAAACTTTCCAACAAACAAATTCTCCAAATGTTAGCCTAGTTAAACAAAGAATCGTCGTCCGAGTCGCTCTCGTACGCGTGTCTTCCCCTCCCCGGGCTCTTCCCCCTCCTCTTCTTTGCCTCGCTCCTCGAGTACGGCTTCCCCTTTCCCCTCACGCTCCCGAACCCCAGCCCGTCATCATCGCTGTCATCACCCCCCCC
>BRYC01000195.1:2587-16717 GCA_030267985.1 Parmales sp. scaly parma | reverse complement strand
GCGAGCGAAGCGAGCTGTGAGCGAAGTGAGCCAGCAACACCACACTAGTTGTGACTAGCTCGTTTCGCTTGCTGCTCGCTTCGCTCGTATGCTCGTCTTCCTCAAGGCTCGCTCGCTTCGCTCACCCACCTGGCTTTCCGTCTCGGGGTCAATGTACATTGGGTCCTCGTCGTTGAAGGGTTGAGTTCCCGTTAGCATTACGAATATTGTGACCCCCAGGGCGAACCAGTCGACCACCTCGTCGTATCCTTTCCTGTCCTTCCGAGCGAAGACCTTCCCCTCCACAATCTCCGGTGCCATGTAGCCCCTCGTCCCCACAACGCTCATCCTCTTGATCCTGTTCTTCACGACGTCGTCACTGGCCATTTTGACCGGACTAGCCACCCCCCCTGCCGACAGCCTCGCCAGCTCCTTGAGCGCCTTGGCTGCCGAGTTCTGGCTCATTTTGGCCGTTTGCACCATCATGCTGCTCCTCTTCCTAGCGTTTCCAGTCGGATCGACGGGCTCCTCCCCCTCAATCCTGGCGTGGCTGGCAATGTTGCTCAGGTCGGTGTCGGTGACCTTGGCCACGCTCTCCTTCCGCAGGCTCGACACGCTGTCCCGCTTCTCCCCCCTAATGTCCCTGTCTACGTCTGCGTCATTGCCCTCGTCGTCGTCGTCGGGCCCGGACGAGTCGTCGTCCTCCTTCTCTTCGCTGTTGTGTCCTCCCTCTCCCTGCAGGTTCTTAAGCGCCCCCTGGTCGATCTCCGCGTTCTCGTCGATCGAGTTCCGCTTGGAGAGGAGGCGGTTGTTTTGAAGATTTATATTTCCGGCCTTCTTGCTCGAACTGAGATGAATGCTATTCTGCATCTCCATCCTGTCGTCCCCCGTCCACGCCTTCTCCTTGCCCCCCTTGAGGGAACCCCCTTCGAAGACTTCGCTGTTCGTTAGCTCCGTGCCGCTGCCGCTCTCCTTGTCCACGATGATGATTGGCGCTGCCAGGCCCATGTCAGTGAGCTTCAAGTTGCCCGTGCTGCTGATCAAGACATTCTCGGGCTTCAAATCCCTGTAAATGATCCCAATCTCGTGCAGGTGGCTCAGCGCCATGGCAATCTGCGCGGTGTAGATTCTCGCGTGGTACTCGAGCAGCTTCCCCCCCGGCGCCCTCCACAGCAAGTCGTTGAGGTCCCCCCCGTCCACCAGGCTGAGCACCAGCACCGCGTGCTCGTTGGTCTGCAGCGCGTAGTTCATGTCCACCACGAACGGGTGCATGCAGTTCGCGAACACGGTCTTCTCGGTGTGGAGGTTCGTCAGGTGGCCGTTGTGCTCGGAGACCAGGGCGGTCTTGAGCTGGATTTTCATAGCAAAGTGCTCGCCAGTGGTTTTCTTCCGGGCGTGGACCACGCGGCCGAACCCGCCTTGGCCCAGGATTGCCATCTGTGATTTTATTTTGGTGGAGTGGGGTGGGGTGGGATAAAAATTGGATAAAAAATGGAGTTGAGTTAGAAAAAATTGAAAAAATTGAAAAGGGAGGGGGTATTTGTCCAGCCTTTTTAGACCTTTTTAGACTCACATAATCAAAATCACTGACGTATACCCTCAAACTCTTGGAACTAACTGCCTGAAACGTCTGAAACTCGTTGCTCTCCTTGAAGGGCGCCAAGACGTGCAAGACCATCTGCCGGAAGCACACGTTCGAAAGCTGGTGGAATAGTTCCTTGGAGGGTTTCGCCGAGTGGTCTTCCAGCCCAGGGAGAATTGACTTAAAGAAATCGCGGGTATCTACGTCGAGTTTATCGTCTGTATATATGAGTGTGAGTGAGTGAGTAAATAAAATCAACAAAACAAATCAACCCACCATCTATATGATCACCCGAACCCTCCAACAAATACTTCCTTATTATTTCAGAACCCTTGAACCGCCTGTAGTCAACAGTTGGAATGAGCTCGTACTCGTTGCAGTCGATCCAGCAGAACAAAACCGGCTTGAAGTGGTGGTCTGAGATCCAGTGGCCCAGGTACTTTTGGGCATGGGTGTCGTCAAGAAGATTCTTCATTTCCGCATAGGCTGGGCTCACATCGTAGTGCACAGAGCCCCTGCTGCTTCCAGAATGCACCGCGGCGGCCTCAATCATGGTGTGAATCTGCTGGCCGATCTGCATCTTGGTATCGAACTTTCCCTTGAGAGCAGTCTCGCCGTGCTCCTCCTTGAGATTCTTTAAGTTCTCTTGAAAGAGGTTGGCACGGTCAACCTCATCTTCCTCACGGACGACTTTTTGGATGGGGGTGGAGGTGGGATTTACGGAAGTGGTGCTGGAGCCGCAGTTGCCCATTATTGGGAAGTTGGGGGGGGGGAATATAAATATAGGGTGGAGGTTATTATTAGGTTAGGGTCGAGGTTGGTTAAAAAGTTGAAGGAGGACGGGATGGGATAGAAGGGTGAAGAAAAACCAAAGGGGGTAAGGGGAAGTCAGGTCAGTCAGTGTCGGTAAAATTGATGTCGTTAAAGGCGATTTTGCAAGATTTTTGTGTTTTTATAAAAAATTTATTTTTTCATACGCACTACCAATAGCCCAATAACAAACACCACTCATAGAGCGCAGTTTTAAGAGGCATCGTCGTTATTGCAAAAATACCTACCAACCAAACGTTTACTTTCATGAATTCTCCTCATCCTTCTCCCCCAGCTCCTCCTCCTCCTTCTGCTCCCCCCCCCCATGCATCAGTTCGACGAAGTTCTTATGGGAAACTAGCCCCATTCCCAACTCTGTCACCTCAAGCCCTCACAGTGATCTTTCCTTGTCCAAATTTCTGTCTCAATGACGAGATTGACGATTCTGAATTCTCGTCTAATTCCCCCTCCCTCACATTTGAGTCACTACTAGAAGAGAAGGTCGAGGTGGCTGACACTCTCCCCCAATTCCCATCCTCGTCCTATAAGGAAGCCGAAATTTTGTTGCCTCATATTTTTAGGTTTTGGATAGGTAAACCACCGCCCCAAACACACCAAAACCCAGCTCACCATTCTAACCCAATTCTCCTACCTTGCTGCAGCAACCCAGTTCTCCCCTCTCCCCATTCTCGATTGAGATATTTCACGAGCATTTCCTTTAGCCTTCCAATGAGCACCACAAGTGGCTCAAGAAGCGTGATTGGCCCGCGGTACAAGGAGCCATAGAAAGTAACAAGGAGAGAGATGAGCATGGACGACTGCCACATCATTGGATGGCGCAGAAAGCTCAGACACACACACATGCTCTTGCCTTTGTGGGCGTGTTTTCGATTGACTTGAATCCAGAGGCCCTCACCACACGAGACAATAAAGGCGAAACTCCCATCGACATTGCCAGTAGGAGTGGAGCCTGTGCTGAGATCATCGGCTTGCTCTCCCACACTCCCGAGGAAGTTCGTTCGTTGGGTGGTAATGGGATGGCCCGCTTGTACGCAACTTATTGGATGGAGGAGATGGTTTTGTGGATCAAATCACGATCGTGGGCAGACTGTCACAAATTCATCGATGAGCACTGATGACGAGTTGGTGCGCGAAGTGCTCAAATACTACAATTCTGGTCTTCTTCGAGAGGTTGCCATGAAGAGCCAGGAATGCACCGACTCCCTCGTATTTCTTGCTCTTCGGATGATCCATCGGAACCTTTCTCTCAGCGTTATTCCCGCTCAAGGCTACAAGGCCTGCCAAGAAATCATAAACGTCCTCGTCCTCGTCCTCACCCCCAAGTACATCTCCTCCACCCCCTTCCCCACCCTCCTCCTCAAGTCCCTCCCCTCCAAACACCACGAGATCTACGGCACCTGCAACACCGCTTGCACCTTCATCAAGCACATGAAGTTCGACAAGGCTGAATTGACCGAGGTGGAGGCCGTGCTGAAGCCGGCTCGCAAATGCGACGTCTGCAGCTCCCTGGACGCGAAGCCTTGCGCACGGTGCAAGCGCACGTTCTACTGCTCCGCTGAGTGCCAGAAGTCTGCGTGGAAGATGCACAAGAAGAAGTGCAAGGCCCCGACGAGTCCGCCGGCGACTGAGGCTGAGCTCCGCACCCTCCACAAGGGCATTTCCCTCCTGAATATGTGCATCCAGAGAAATGGGGCTGGGGATGGGCCAACGAGTGTAGTGCTGGAGTTCCTGTTGCCCGGTCCAGCGTATTGATAACAATTTGAAATTTTGGTATTTTTGGAAATTTAGCTGGTTCGCATCGTTCTCAATGTGGGAATGGGGGGTGCAACGTTCCTCGCACGACTCGCAGCACAAAAGGAGTTGCCCACATTGCGAGGGGGGCTCGGGGAGCAGGCGTGCAGCGGGGGAGGGATTCTGTGGAGGATTTTTGAGGTTTCTGATGATGATCGAGCCAATCTGGAAGGAAGCCAGGTGGAGCAAGGCAAGGTGACTTGATGAGTAATCGGCGATGAAGATTGCCAACAAAAAACGATAAAAACCACTTTCCGACTTGTAATAAATTAGTCACCGCAGATGCGCAGTGCAAAGTAGCTGTGGTCTCAGACATGACGCCGTTTAAGACGCGCAGGCAGGTCTACTCTGCGAAAATAAAATGTTTGTCGGGGTGAAGTGTGCTAAGGGGGCTTAGCTTGAGCTTGTTTTTAGGGTGGTGATATCAAAGATAAGTGTTACAAAGATATAGTGATGCGATTTTCGCGGATATGTATAATAAAATAAAATCTGTGAAAATTTCCCAAAATTTCAATTTTGTCCATTTTTAAATAAGCTTTATATGTTGCGGATGAATGTTTGCTTACATTACGATATATTTATTAAGATTTTGAAGTTTTCATACGTTTTTGAGAAAAAAAATTGTAATTAATTTTAATCAGTCATACTAAGCGAAATAGACAAATTTAAAAATGATCTTGAGACTTATTTAAATGTTTATAAAATTAATAGCTCAAAAGTGTATAAAAACTTCAAAATCCTAATGAATATATCGTAATGTAAGCAAAACATCTGACCGCGACAATGAAAAAACTCTAAAGGGAGACAAATTGAGTTTTTTGGAAATATTCCCCCGAAATGTTTTTTGCGCTTTTGCCGTTACCCTGCTTGCGCGGCCTGAAAAGCTTGATGTCGATGACCACGGCTGCTTTGCATCGCCTTCCTGCGATGACCAATCTTTTGCTGGTCGGAAAGTGGTTTTGATCGGATCGAGAGGGGGCCAAAAACACTCATTTTTGTCGTTTTCCCCAAGATTTACCAAAATTGGTAAAACTGCGAGTTCCGTGAGAGAGACAATTTCGAGGTAAATTGACAAGCGCTTCGGGTGTGGAGAGAATCTGCGTGGGGCACACACCCCAGCAAAAGGAGGGTGGAAAAGGGAGACAAATTGAGTTTTTTGGAAATATTCCCCCGAAATGTTTTTTGCGCTTTGCCGTTTATATGTCGGGTTGACTCCCCAAATGGGGGTGGGGGGCTCGGCTTTCGTGGGCTAGGTTGTTTGAAAGTGTTGTGTGTGGGGGTGATTAACAAAAGGAAATCTTAGAAGTTAATGTTAAGTTCAAAGTCATTTTCCATGAACTTCGCGAGGCGATTTCGCCGTTGCGGATTTCCCTCGAGCGGAAATCTCCGCAGGAGTGAATAGCCGGTACCCTGCTTGCGCGGCCTAAAAAGCTTGATGTCGGCATCACCAACCGTGCTCCACCACCCACCCCTCACGCCAGAAAACTGTTACGGCTGGCTTGTACAACATGCGCCTGGTGCACCCACCAACAAGATATCAAGCGGGGACGAGGTTGCTACACACTGGCTTC
Organism: Parmales sp. scaly parma; assembly: GCA_030267985.1. Taxonomy (NCBI): domain Eukaryota; class Bolidophyceae; order Parmales; species Parmales sp. scaly parma. The sequence goes on along the minus strand of BRYC01000195.1, from coordinate 10,963 downwards.
CTTCCAGCTTGGCTCGATCATCATCATCACCGGTTTCCCACGCGGGCTCAGAAGTGTAGCAAAATTTCAATTGTTTAGTTATCTCCTGCCCCAGTTCATTTAAAGAGCTTTCCAGGCCATCCCTCTGGATCCCATTCCGCTCTCTTAAGGTGCAGCTGACTCTCGTACGCTTCCCAGCCCCCCTCATAGCTTCCCAAATAATCCTCTTTGGGAGTAACAACGTCCTCCCGTTGCCAGCTGTGCGCCGGTGGCAGCGGCAATTTTTCGCCAGCGTTTAGTCTCCTCACGTAATCTGCCATGGCCACCTCCCACTCGCTGCAGTACCTTGCGGCTTCCTTCTCCTTGCCCAGCGGACCGTGGAAGTCCTCTGCGACTGTAGGAACTGTTTTCCCTTCCGCCCCTTCCGCAAACTTTTGCTTGTAAAAATCTAACCCGCCTCCGTATTCAATTGGCAGGTCCCCCACGTTAATTAGCTTTTGCAGCGTCTTCACGAACCCGGCTTTGTCTAGGATGAAGACCTTCTTCTGGGTGTTTGGATGAAGCATCAACTGCACGGCCATTTTGAGTTGAGTAGATTTGGATTAGGTTAGCTCCTAGCTCTGGATCGGTTCACACCACTCCCCCATCATCTCACCTTTATAATGTTCCACAGCATTGTGAACCAGCTGGGAGCGTTCAGAACGCAGATTTGCCCGGCACGTTCAGGATAGTGATTTTGGGAAATCTTGGTGATCGCTCCGAGGAATTCCTTCACCACCCCTTTCAAATCGTACAGGCCTACGTTTTGCACTGCGCCAAGCGAAGCGAATTTTCAATGAAGCACGAGGCGAAACAAGCGAGCCAAACGAATTGGGTGGGTTAGGTTTTAGCTCAAAAAAAGGCTCATCAGCCGTCTGTAACCATTTCGCGCTTCATCGCTCGAATCTTCCTCAAGGCTCGCTCGCTTCGCTCGCTCACCGTCAACCCCGCTCATACTCTTGGTATCCTCCCCGGTTGCCATGTACGTCCAGCAAAACTCGACTTGCCAAATGTAGTGCCGCACGACGGCCGTCAGCCCAATCTTCTCCAAGTCCTCCAGTTCCAAGTACCCGGGCCTCTCGTAGTAGCAGATGTCCTTCCCGTTGGCGCTATGGCGGACGTAGAAGTGGGGGTAGCACCGTTTAATGGCCAGAAAGTGGGGGTGCTTCTGGAGCAAAATAGTGTCCACTGTCTGCTGCTTTCGCCACGCGCGAGTTGTTGCCCACCTCCGCTCAGCGGTTCCCGGCGGGTCGTTCTTCGTGCCTTGAACGAATCGCGAGGGGACCGGAAAGTCGTCCGCGGCAGGCACTTCGCTTTCCTCGTAGGAGAGGAGAGTGATCTTGAATTTTGTTGGCTTGATTCGGAGGGAGAACAGGTAGAGGAAGCAACCCGAAAGCAGCGCAACAAGGTGTATGTAGGGCAGGAGAAAATTGAACGAGCAGAGGTTGAGGTCAAAACTGAAGTTGGAGCAGCTCTGGTTGCTGTTGTTGTCGTTCTTGGAGGATTGTTTCTCCGCAAAAGAAGAGAAGAAGAAGGAGAGCAAACCCTGACCTGTCGAAATTTTATCACCTGCAGAATTGCCTTCCTCACTCTGGTAGCTGCTTTCGCTCATCAGGGACAGCAAGGGCGGCACAGAGCTGCAAACAACCAGCAAAAAATAACTCAGTTTGTTGGAGCTCAGCGAGCCGACATTGCTCGCGATCTTCTGCCTCATTGACGTGTTCGGGGAGTTCACTTCGTCCTTCAGCGTAGTAGCCATTGTCATTAGTGACTCAAATTTGGTTTTTGAATCGGTTTCCTTCGTAACCCTCACGCCCAACCTAGCTTTCAAGCTGTCCGGTGCGGACGGATAGCGCAAGCCGTATAGGTCGCACTTCTCAATTCCCGAGCTGGAATCCTCCGATTCTATCTGCGCCGAGCAAAACGAGGGAATTGAGTGGGTCAGATTTCGCGGGATTTATTATCGCGAGTATTCTCGTCTTCCTCAAGGCTCGCTCGCTCCGCTCACCTCCACTTCGCTCATTCTCTTCAGATTTTCCGTCGTTAGCGTCATGCACCCGCCGTTGGACAAATACACTTTCACCTGCCGAGCAAGATTGGGTTAGTATGCCCCCCCCGCTCCGCTCCGCTAAGCCCACTCACCTCCTCACTGGGCAGCACGGCAATCAGCGTCTGGTTGTGCATGCCAAAATCATTCTCCCCAGTTTGAGTTTCACTAAAAAGGTCCGCGCTAATGTACGAGGCGTCCTCGGTCCTGTCGTAAATTTTGTGGCCCACAGAAATGACCAAAGCTACCGGCGTAACTGCCCCCGCCCAACAGGTGCCCCCCAAGTCGGAGTGGTACAAGAACGTGTCGTTGCTCCGAGATGATTTAATCGGAGCAAAGTCAACCCCACAAATGCTTGTGGACCTCTTGAGCTTCTCCTCGGCCGACAATGATTCGGACAACGTATTCTCGCTGTGCACGTTGGCGATGCACATCGTCAAAGCTTCAATCCAGCGCTCTCGCTCAGCCCAAGTGCTGCAGCGGAAAGCGCGCGAGTACCCATCCTGAGATTTCACAATGAACGAGTATATTTTTACCGTCTCATCAGAGGAGGCCGATCCGTCGAACGAACCAGACTTTGGGGCGGGAGAGTCGCGATCAGAATCGCTGTTGTTTGATGACGAGTGGAACAGATCATGGGCCTGCATAGCCGACATTTGTTCCCCGTGGGGGTTGACGCTCTGAAAAATGGCAAATTTTAAATATTAAGTTTGAATTTGGGTTAAATAGTGTGTTTTTGGATGGAGTGTGGTGGGTGTGTGCTCCTACCTTTATATCAACCAGGTTCAAGTGACCGGTCTCCTCTCCAAACAGATCGTAGCCGTCAGAGCGACGAAACCAGTGCAAACCAACTTTGGTAAGAACGAGAAATTTTCGAGTCCATGTTCGAACTCGAGTTCGGGAGGTCTGCTTCCACAAATACGCCGTGAGCAAAATACCAAAGCTCGGATTAACCTTGGGGGGAAGCGAAGACACAGAAATAGTAGAGAGAGCCGGTGACTGGGGGAATGGTGATTTCATTCTTGTAATTGCTGAATTGCTGGATGTATGACTTGTGGTGGTTTAGGGTTGGAATGATGCTTATCTTGGGTCTAACGCTTTAGTTAGAGGTGGGGAGAGATTGCGCAAAAGTTTGATTATAGTGATTATATTTCTTGTCCCACGTGCCAAAAGTTTAAAACGTTTGAAACTGAACTTTATTGTTCACATACTTCAAAATGATGGTTGCTCTTGCGTGTTCGTTCATCGCAGTTCTTCTGGCAAGCTATCAAGTCCTCAACCAACTGGACAGTGATGCAAATCCGAGCAATGATAGTGAAATTCGTGAAAGCTTCTACAACAAGTTGATAGCTCAATCAAAGAGACATACGAGCGGCATCATTTCCTCGCCGAACTCCGACCTCCAAGAAGTCCAAAGACATCACCAAATAATCATGGCGGAATACATGGAGTACTTGAGTTCAATTAAGCATGAAGGTGTGAAAGTTAGTAGCTTTGAGTTCCTCAAGCAGAAGACTCTTTGGCTCAAGTTTTATGGCGAACCTATGGATATTGTGAAGAGCGGGGAGCATTTCCCAAAGACGATGGAGCTAGTAAATAATGCTCAAATGAGCTCAGCGTTTATCAGCACTCTGGAAGCTGGCGAAAACTTTCACCCGCACATAGGTTACACTGCCGGAGTTTGGAGGTAGGTTTTTGAGTTTTCATTGACGACGATGCGCTCGGGCGCAGCTGAAACGCGAAAAAATCTGTAATAACACCTCCACCCCCCCCCTGTAACAGGTACCACTTGGGGTTGAAAGTTGACGAAAGGAACCAACAACGAACCCAATTTCAAACCCCGATTTGGGTAAACGACGGAGAAAAGCGCCCCCCGGTTCATCTTGCCGTGCAAAACAACAACATCCTCAGCTTAACCGCTCTCAACTCTTCCAAAGTTCCTTGGTACGTTTTTCATAACGAATCTGAATACGCGGAGAAATACTCTGCCGATCTGCACGCTGAGAAAGTGAGCGATTATCGAAAATCTTTCCAATACAGTCCGACTGATATAGAACTTTTGCGCCGCTTCCTTGCTAGAGGGTGGGTGTATCACGAGTACAAGACCGGGTCGCACGTGTTGTGGGACGACAACAACATCCACTACGCTCAAAATGGATTGGACAGCGAGCGGACGATTTTACTCGGGGATGTAGGACGTGAAGACTTGAATTTGATTTTGAGAGGGCTGAATTGGCTGATTCTGCACGTCGTTGCAAAATTGCTTCCTGAGGTGAGGGGTTACATCGATGCGATAAACTTGCATCAAAAGAACTGCGAGGAGGTTGAGATGAAGGGAGCGGTTCCGACAACGATGCAGAGGATGATGGACAAAGTTTTCGTGGATAGCGGGGGGAGGAGTTCATGAATAAACCCTAAAGAGCGGACGGGACACGAGGTGGTACGGTACGGGCGTTCTTGCCTTGTTTTGGTCGCTTCGATTTCTCCCGAAGGAGAAGCTGGTAGAACATTCTTGTCGCTCGTACGAGCGACGATGTTGGAAGGGGGTGCAACGTCCAGCACCCGACTCACAGCACCCCAGGGGGTGCTCCATTACGAGGGGGGGGGGTTGTGAGAAATTGAGGGGGGGGGCCAACAAAAAAACTGACCACCACGGTGTTTGCTGCATTGTGCGACGAGCTGGACACGGGCGAGAAATTCCTCATCGTTGACTACGCAATAAATTGTGACGAGAGTTCGTACAGTCTGTTCGCTGCGTACGCGGGGTTGATGAAGCTCGTGTACCCAATTGGGGTGCCCGCCTTGTTTGCCTGGCTGCTGGCGAGGAAGAAGAAGCACATCATGCAGCCCGTGGCGGATCGGGAGGAGGATAACGAGCTGGCCGGAATTGGGTTCCTGTTTGACAATTACAAGCCGAGCTGCTGGTACTTTGAGATAGTCGTGACAGTGTTGCGGCTACTCCTGACAGGAGTGCTGGGGTTGATTGAGCCGGGGAGCGCAACCCAGCTGTGCGTGGGAATGCTAATCGCCGTTGGAGCGATTTGCAGCTTTGCGTTTACCTTCATTACGAAAACAAGCGGGTTAACGTCTTGAGCGTGCTGGGGTACGTCCAGATCTTCCTGGTGATGCTGTGCGGGTTGATGCTGAAGTGCAGGCGTTTGCCGAGGGGGTGGACAAGGAGATGCTGGGGGTGTTGTTGATTTTGGTGAACATCATGGTGCTGGGTGTGGCCGTTGCAGTGGTTGTCGTGAATTTCTTCAGGCAGCGGGAGGAGAGCTACGAAAGCGACAATGCGGCTGCAATTTTGAAGAGTGAGGTTGGGAAGCAGAAGAAAAGGGGGAAGAAGGGGGGAGAGGAGAGTTTCGATGACGTGGGAATTGAGCTCGGGAGAGGTTTGAGAATGTTAATCCACTGACGGCAAAAAACGGTTGACTTCTTGGTAAAAAAAAGACTGATATGAGTTCCGATTGCCCAAATTAAGCCGTAGAAGAGTGGCTGGCTTTTAATGAATGTTATTTCATATTCATACATAAGTGCCACATATAAACTCCTCCCCCCCTTTACATCTGCTTCCCAAAACTTCGATGATCTGCCCTTGATGAATTTCCTCCTGATATCAACCTCGTCGATTTCTGGTTAAACCCGCTGAGCGCGTTGCTACTGGCCGCCCTGTTTGCTAAGCCCCTCACCATCTTACTCGCCATCCCCCCCCCCATGCCCATTCCCCCCCCCATGCTCTTGCCCCTCGCCCCCCCTCCACCCCCCTCCTTATTCTTCAGTTTGTTCATCTCTGCTTCGCTAGTGTTCGTCTCGCTGTACAACCCAATATCCTTGATGAAATTCAAAAAGCTTTCGCTCTTCTTGAATCTCGGGTAGCTGTCCCTAACCATGAGCCTGTAAATCTCCTGCTTGGCGTCGTTCATGACGGTTCTACTCCTCAGGAACTCGCAGCTCGTCTCCAGCTCCTTCCTGCTCGCCGTTCCGTTGTTTATCACGTCCTCCCCGTCCATCCACTTCCCCACAGGCGTTAACACCTTGTTGATGTTGTTCCTCATTTTGGATGAAATGTTCACCTGGAGATCCGCGCCAACCTTCAAGTATTTCTCCCAGAGAATTTTCGCCTGCGCCGAGCGAAGAAGGTGCCAAACGAATTGAATTGGGTGGGTTAGCTTAATTGTGTATGTGGGTGGCTGTAGGCCATTTTCGCGCACTTCATCGCGAGAATGCTCGTCTTCCAAAAGGCTCACCTCTGCGTACTGGGGGATTGACCGTTCGCTCTCCTCCTTCAAAATCTGCTCCATCGACTGATCGCCCTGCTTGAACTTGACCTCGAAGACGTCGACGGCCTCCCAAAATACCATGTTCTCCTCCGCGTGCTCAGTCTCCAAGAACTCCCTGAACAGCATCCTCGACCGCTGAATCATGAGAACGGACAGGAGGTCCGCCTTCTCGCCGAGCATCCTAATCTGCACCTCCGCCAGAGCGTGCGGATTCCCCTCGAAGAACTGCTTGAACGTGCGCGCGTTAATGACAAGGAGTATTGTTTGCTCCTGTGCAGTTACGGTGGCCTTCCTCGGGCTGTCCATAACGAGCGCAATTTCGCCAAAGTACTTTCCGTTAGAAAGTTCCCCCGACCAGTCTTGTGTCGTGTCCTCTTCAAGGTCGTTGTTGCGCGCGCCGTTCTTAGAGATGGCCGCCTTGACGTTTACAAGAACTTTTCCACTCATAATTACGTAGAACTTGTCTCCCCTCTCCCCTTGTCTCATGATGACCGTTCCCTTGTCGTAGTCCATGACTTGAACGCTGCCAAGAATGAGTGGGGTTAGTCGAGCGGAAACGGATTGAAAAACAAAATTCGCCGTCGTCGACTAACCTTTCGCTCAGATCCGTGAACCTCTCCTCGTCAACACTCTGAAAGAACGATATCCGCATCTTATACAGCGTCCGCATCAGCTCGTACTGCAGGTGCACCTGAACAACCCTCTTCCTCTTCTCCCGTTTGTACATGAACATTTTCCAGTCCGCCTTACTAATCGTTAGGAACAGGCAGTTACTGCTCGCGACGATGGTTATCGTCCGGGGCATCGAGCTCATTACGGACATCTCCCCGAAGAAGTCCCCCTTGCTGGTGTTGAAGAGAACCTCGCTCGGGGCGAGAGAGATCTTCTCCCACTGGTTGTTCTTCCCGTCCCCGCCCGATATTCTGTTCTTCCAGTAGCTTAGGTGCTGCTTCGCAGTCATGACGGTCGTCTTCTTCTTTAGCTGGGAAGTTTGTTTCGAGGAGGGGTTTGTGTCGTTTGTGCTGTTGCTGTCCTTGTCCTTGTCCTTGTCATTGTCCTTGTCGTCCCCCTCTTCATCCTTCGGCGCGGGATTAGGAGCAACCCCCTGCTCACTCCTATGTATCGCCGAGTTCTCCTTCACCAGGCTGTTCCTCCGGGTGGGTTTGTCCGCCGACGACGTTTTCGGGCTGACCGAAAATTTTTGGGGTTTTATCACCGGCGGGTCAGAATCCAAAATCGGAACGACCTTGGCCGTCGTTTTCGACTTCGTCGAGAAGTCGTTCGTGTAGGGTTGAGGGGCTTTGGGGTTTATTGTGGGGCTATCTATTGTTTGGCTATTATCTTCTGTTTTGCTACCCGTGCTACTGCTAGTACTACTGCTATTATTGCTGTTATTGCTACCCTCCTCCCCAAGCTTTTCCAAGGCGCTCTTCGCACTATCCGCCGCGCTCGCCACGCTCTTCACGGCCATAACACTCCCAGACCTAACCGGCGTGTGTGACTTATTCCTCTTCCCCTTCTCACTCTCTGGCGCGAGCATATCGGCCGCTTCTCTCGCCTGCTCAGCAGCAATCTGCAGCTCATCATTCGTAACCGCGCAAGTCCCATCCACCTGAATATACATCTTATCCCCCACCTCCCCCTCGAAGAAAATAGGCTGTCCGTCCCGAAAGCTCTCATACCTGCACAGTCCCATAAGAAGACAAAGCTCCTCATCATGCTCCATTGTCTCCATCCCCTCCGGCCGCCTCAAAAACGGCAGTCCCAGGAGATACTCGTCGATGTTGCTGTGCACGAGCAGGTCAACGATCCGCCCGAGGTGAGGGTACTTCCGCCCGAACTTCTTCCGCCGGTTCCTGTCCAAGGAGTGCAGCAGCAGGTCCGATTTTGGGACGAGCTTTATTTCCCCCCGGGGGAGTCGCTGGTTGAACGCGTGGGGGTTGCGAGTTCCGGAGCCGGTTCCGTCGTCTGCGCTGCCGTCCTTTTTGCTACTTCTCTTACCCCCCCCCCCAAACATTCCGCCACCTTTAC
>BRYC01000192.1:12382-23649 GCA_030267985.1 Parmales sp. scaly parma | reverse complement strand
CCCCCCCCCCCCCCCCCGCTGCGCTCGGCTTTCCGCTGCGCTCAGCCTGATGGACACAGCTTCTCCCTCGCTAGACACAGCTTCGCTCGCTGCGCTCGCGGCACCTCGCTCACCTGACGATGTTCGTAGTTAGCCCGAACGCGCCCATGAAGCTAGCAAATGTCCCCCTCATCGTTTCTTGCGTTTCTGGGTTGATAATTGGGTACGAATATTTCTTTACGCTGATCATCTTCATTTCAAAATCCAATATTGTAAGGGAGATCTCGTACAGGCAGGACATCCCCAGGATAAGGAGCATGTATTTGTTGTTGATGATTATGTTGATTCCGTCGGTGAATTCGTTGCTCGGGGTTGTGGGAGTGGGGGTTGGGGTTGGGGGAGAGGGGCGCGGAGAAAACCACTCGTCAGTTCCAATCAGCTCTAAGCCATCTTCCTCATTGTTGGCGGTTTCACGGATGCTGCTGTCGACCTGGGCAACGCGGGCAAAAAAAGCACGATCGTAAATGCCAACAATCAAGCAGGTGATCAAACCCCCGCACAAACCCCCGTAGCTAACCAATGAACCGAACGAGACTCCATCCTCACCGCCGAAAAAATCTACAATCCCGCTTCCGCTAATGGCCCCGAGCTGCCCAACAGCAACAATGTAACCATAGGAAGATTTCGCCGACTCGAGGTCGACCTCGTCGTTCGTGAAGGCCCAGAAGATGCACACCAGGAGGGAACCGTAGGACTCGATCAGAACGTAGGTTGAGTAGCCCAGAACTGTTCTGAAGAAGGACGGAGATGATGGGGTTATATCGTCAATGTCAACAATTGCGTAGCTGAGGAACGCGCCAAAGATGACGAAGAGAAGAGCATAGAAGGTCGACAGCGTATAGAACAGACCACACCGCCTGTAGCGGTCAACCCCCTCGCCAAAGAAAAGGGAGGAGTGCTTGTTGTAGAGTATGACAATCACCCCAGTTGTCGTAATCGACATTATTTTTGCCGTGGGCTGTTTCGACATGGACAAGAGCGACGTGAAAATAGGGTCTTTCAGCGTGTCCATTATCCAGAAGGTTGTTAAAAGGGTGAACAGGAGGAGGGACAGGAGCAGGAGTTGTAGGTTGGAAGAGGATTGGGATGGCTGTTTTGGGGTTTGGGTTTTCGATTGGATCAACGAAGTGAATTCATCATCCTCACTCTCTTCACTTTCCAAGTAGGGCAGATCACTCATATGTCTCCCTATTGTCGTGCTTTAAAATTTTTTTGAACCCTACAAAATAAATAGAACAAAGGTTAACAAAGGCGGTGTACAAATACAGCTCCTACTTTGATATCACTTGAATACCACTCCCGGTACCAACAACCCACCAAATATACTCCATTCCAGCTCTCACCCATCGTCCCTCGTTGGCTAAACGACTGAACTTTCTTTCATCATCCTCGATAGTGACCCAGATGCTGGCTCGTACGCTCACAATCGCGAGAGCGCGTGCAAAGCCTGCAATAAATAACATGCTTCGACATGGTCTATCGAACACAAACGCAAAAATTGCGCAACCCCAGTTTGCAGCGTTTTCCTATTTAAACTTCTCAACCACGTCCTCCTCCTCAAAATCCTCCTCCTCCTCAAACTCCTCCTCCAACTCCAACTCCTCCTCCAACTCCTCCTCCTCAAAACCACCGGAGGACGACAAGAACTTGTTCCTGGATAACCTCGGCTCGATCTTTCTCGCGCTGGTTGCCTCTTTAATAGTATTCATCTACCGCTCCACCGTGTCTAACGGGCGAATCGATAAACTCCGTACCGAGATCGAGGACACGAGCGTTCTTGATCCGATGGAAGTGAACGAGATTCGCTTTGCGAACACTGATTTCACTGCCGATATTTACAACGAGATAGTCATCACCTTGTACAAGCAGTTCGCCTCAAACACGACCGAGCTCAACTACGAGGAGTTTGTACCCGCAGTGATGACATTCTTGGAGGGTAACAAGCTCAAGCATGGACTCACGATGCAGTATGGGCACCTTCTGGACCGGGTCGTTTACAACCTGATGGAGACGAAGAACAAACAGAACGAGTCCGGCGGCGGTTTCAGCACTGTTGACCGCTCGACCGTGGACGTTAGTTCTGTGGACTACGAGAAGCCGCAGTCGTTGTTGTTCTTCATGGTGCTGTTGAGCTTGTGCATAAACTCGACTCCGGCGGAGCGTTTGGATTCTCTTCACAAGCTGTTGGTAGTAGACGCTGAGGCCAACAACGGAAACGGAAACGGAAACGGAGGGCGAAACGGAGACGGAGACGAAAAGAAAGCCCCCCTAGAGACGATAAAAAAACTCGTCACGCACCTGCAAACAACTTGCCAGCTGCCACCGGAAATTCAGGTGATCGAGACGGGGGTTAGATACCCGTTTGTTGAGCACAAAAGAGCTACGGGGGGGGAGCTCGTGGGCGAGGCGTTGGAAGGGTTGGGGTGGAAGGAGGGGGACGACGCAAAAGTTAGAACAGATTACGGGGTGACTTTGGGTGATTTTGTTAAGATGCTCAAATCGAGGGGAATCTGTTACTGCGGGGAATGTTATTCTGGTAAAAATTCTAGAAAATAAATAAGTCGTTTCAGAATTATCTAATACCACACTTGTGGGTCTGTCTCCAGCTCCAGGGAGTTAGTTGGATGCACCGGTTCAGGAGGAGCATGCCCTTGTGGAGAGTCGCTATATACCTTGCTCTCACAGGCAATACATTGAAGAAGAAAAGAATTGTTGAATTTGAGCACTTCACGCACCAACTCGTCATCGTGATCATTTGAAGAACTTGTGACAGTCTGCATACGATCGTGATTTGATCCACCCAGCCATCTCAATCTTCCAATAAGCCACTGGTGCGTACAAGCGGATCATCCCCTTCCAACACAACGAACGAGCTTCCTCGGGAGTGAGGGAGAGAGCAAACCTAGGATGTCAGCACAGGCTCCACTCCTACGGGCAATGTCGAGGGGGGTTTCGCCTTTATTGTCTCGTGTGATGAGGGCCTCTACATTCAAATTAATCGAATGCACGCCCACACTGGCAAGAGCATGTGTGTGTGTCTAAGCTTTCGCTGCGAGCCAATGATGTGGCAGTCGTCCATGATCATCGACCTCCTTGTACTTTCTCATAGCAAATATAAGACTGACTGAAATTATTGTACCGGCGAACGTTCTGCACGAAGTGGCAGGAGTCGTGAAGTTGTGATAAAAACTGAAATATGAACTCCAGGGTGCAGGTGTCCAGGATTTTTTTTGATTTTATATATTCAATATAAACAATTTTAGGAATTTTATTATCAATGCTATTATTATTATAGCATAGTTGGGGCAAGATATTTATTACAACGAACCAAAAGGGGACCTTACCCCCCCCCCCCAACTCCCCTTGACCACACATAAACATCATGCACCAATTTAAGCAACAGATTTCTCTCTCGCAATTCCCATTCTCGGCCTCAACCTTCTCACTTCCTGAAAAACAACTTCTTACGTGTGATGAATATTTTGTGTCACTCTTCCAGATAGATGGTGCCTCCCTCCGCCCCAACTCCTCCTCCTCCTCGCCACCTTTTGCTTCCCTCATCAATCAACTTCCCATGCCGCTAAATTGCAACTCGTGCACGCACTTGTTTACATCTGATCGTTTCGATGCATTCCTCGGAACTTTCAACTCCCCCTCCGGGAGTGTAATCGTTCTGTACACCATGACGTCAATGGACCACTCCATTTTGGTCTCCCTCCCTTCAAATATCCTCACGGCTGAGTTCAATGCCAACACCCAGGAGCTCGTCATAGGTACGAGTGACAACAGAGTTCATGTGTATAACTTGCGTAGCACTCCTGCCGCTGCTGCTGACGACGGCGCTGGTGACGCCAATGCCAATCCTATTGGCACCCCCCCTGGCCACGCATCAACCTTCAAACTCCCTCTCCGACGACAAATCTACCTAAAAAAATCCTTCTTTCCCCACGAAACTTCGTTCACAAAGCAAAATGCCCAAATTACTTCCGTGACCACCAACAAGGCTGGTAACACTTGCCTCGTGACAACGAACCGCTCCCTCTTTGTCATTCACCTACCCTCCGAAACCGTCCTCTACACGGTTCCCCGTCTTCCCGAGGTTTCCAACATTTACTATTCTACATTTGTCCCCAACACGTCAATCTTCCTCACCCTTTCCACCACCGATGACAAGAAGAAATACTCAATAAACCTCTTCTCCTTCGGTAATATTACAAAGAAACGTAACACCGCCCACTCTCTCCAGGTTTCAATGACGCAGAATCAGGTATGAGTATCCACCTATAGGTGGCCAATAAATCCGCTCAACTAACCCTCCCTCCCTTCTCGCGGCACAGCAAATCACGTCAGTTTCCTTCCACCTAGATCTCCTCTACGTCTTTGACAACAAAAGACGATTCAAAACATTTAAAATCATTCTCGATGAGGATAATTTCGACACGAACAGCTCGAATGCCAACGGGCTGCACGCAGTATGCGGCTACACTTGCCCTTCCCCCCTCCAACAGCTATTGACAGAATCAACTAAAAAAGTCTTTGTAACCGACTCGGTGAAGAAACCGTGCATATTCGAGGGCGGCTTAACTTCCCACGGAATAGACGCGCTCGTGCTAGTGGGAGCGTCTCTCACCGCGTTTGCGATCCACGACCCTGGAACCACCTCCTCGATCACCTCCTTCAACAACAACAAAATCACCTCTTTTGCCCCAACCTCAACGTCCTCTAACACGAATGAGGTTATTGTTGCGGTTCTCAACCCTCCGCATCACTTCCAAGCTTACAGAATCAACTCCAAGACCAGAGAGTTGCTCGACAGCATTCGGCTGCCGAGCTCCTCTCGCTCCCTCCAAACGAACTCCACCGACGACCCCAATTCGTCAATAGTGTCGACAACCTCAATTTTCCCAGACCTGAACTATATGCTTATCGGTTGGAACGACAGTCATATCGATGTCATCAACCTGAAGCTTAGGGAGAGGCAGCACGTGCTTGAGAATCCGAATATAGAAACCTCCGCCAAGCACCCTCTGACAACAGTGTGTATGTTCCCGGCGAATCTGATCAAGGTTCACACACCCGACGATCACCACATTGTCGTGAGCGGGAACGCAGCGGGTGAGCGAGCGAAGCGAGCTAGCCTTGAAGAAGACGAGCATACTCTCGATGAATCCCGCGAAATGGCTACAGACGGTTACCTCCACTACTAAACTAACCCACTCAATTCTTTTGACTCGCTTCATTCGTTTTGCTCTTGCTTCATTAAAAATGCGCCTCGCTTCGCTCGGCGCAGGTTCGAGCCAGATGTTCTACTTCACGGCAACCAAGAAAACAAATCTGTTGTCCCTCCCGGCGTTCTCCCCCGCATCCCCGATTGTGTACGTTTCATCCACCCGGTTTACTAGGTCGGACGACGAGAACGAGCGGCCCTTTGCGGTGATGGCGATTGCGAAGAGTGGGCAAGTTCACGTATTCTCCCCCAAAGACCCGAGCCAAAACAACAGCAACAGCAACAGCAACAGAAATAGCAGCGGACGGGACTGGCGGATGAGCGGGTACATCAACGCGTCCAAATCTTCTGACCACGTCACAGCCGCCAAAATTATCTCCGAATCGTTAGTGGCGATTGGATTCTCAAGCGGCACTGTGGAAGTTTGGGAAATACCAATTTCCCCAAATGCACTGTCTACGGTCAAGGTTGCAATGTTTTCAGCCAAGGTGAGCATTGTATCCACATCCACACGCACACGCACACGCACACGCACACGCACACGCACACTAACACGCACACTAACACGCACTCCCACACCCACACCCACACCCACACCCACACCCACACCCACACCCACACCCACACCCACACCCACACCACACCCACACCCACACCCACACCCACACACCCACATTTACTTACTCGTTTCGCTCCCTCGCGCAGGCACACACCGCTCCAGTTACCTTCATCTCCGTGGTCAAGGCCCCATCCAACATCTCCTCGCTCGTGGCCACGACCGGCGCTACCCCCTTCTTTTCCGTGTGCTCTGACCGGACGATAGTCCAGTGGGGGCTCGAGTACGGCGGCCTCCAAATGAGAAAGGCCAGCAGTTTTACCGGCTCGTCGAACTTGAGTGAGGTGTACGCCTACCCGAGCAATAAAACCTGCACGGAGTACAACGTGACCGCGTCGATGAACGACACCCTTAGCGTCATAGATAGGGTCACCCCCGGGAACCTTTTCGGTAAGGGCGCTTACAACCAGTACTTTAGCGTGGACAAGTTCAAGGGGGTGGCGGGGGAGACTGTCGTGGCGAGCAGCGTTGGGAGCTCTTTTGAGGTGCCGAAAAGCCAAAAGCAGGTCTTGTTCGAGAACTGTGCAATTAACATCAACTACACCAAGGTGAGACGGAAGACTAAGCCGCTGAGCTTGATATTGGATCCTCTTGGGGACGGGGAAATTTTGGTGGGGGAGGAGGTTGCGTCATCGGAGGAGAACGAGGAGGGGAGGGAGGAGGAGGAGGAGGAGGAGGAGGAGGAAGAGGAGAAGAAAATCGATTTTTCGAACAACTTTTTCGCCCACGATAATAACGATAATAATAACAACGACATCCACTTGACCGGCCAAACAACAAAAATAGTAAACTCCTCCTTCGGAGAAGCCCTTGCGGCGACCAAACTCCCCATGCGGGCCAAGACATCCCACGGACCGTCCCGCCCCCAAATTGTCGACAGGCCGACAACGAAGTCCTTGTCCGGCACCTCCCGCGTTAAATCCCTCCGACCCCAATCCGTCCAGACCCAAGTTTTCGGCGAGGAGAGGTTGGTAGTTGCCGAGAGGGAAGAAGCAAACCCGAACAAGATCCAGTGGGCCGGAAACGCGCTCGGACGGCCTAATTTACGGAGCCAGTTTAAAGTTAGGCCGTTCACGAAAGAGGATATCAGGAGCAAGGAGGAGAACGTTAGGGCCATGACTGCGGGCGCGAGCCTCAGCGCGAGCCTCAGCATCGATGAAACGAAAAATCTCGACAGCAACTACATTTCTGTGGATTTGGAAAAACTCGGAATCGGCGGGGGCCAATTTATGGTTGGCGGCTCTTTGTCCTCTTCGGATAGGGATGGCAACCCAATCGGCACCGGCACCGGCACCGGCACCGGCAACCCCAACGGCAACAGCAGCAACGCTCTGTTTCAGTCCTCCGGTCTCTCCCTCCCGCGGGGCTCCTCCGCCCTCGGCCCTCGACCGAACACAACCCAACCAATAACGAAGCCGTTCATTTACGCCAAGGAGACCAAGACGAAGGTGAGCGAGATGTGACGCGAGACGCGAGCCACAACACAACCCCAAACACAACTAACCCAAACGTGCTGCACAGACCTCGCTCGTGCGTCGAAAAAAGTTCAATACAGACAGGGCGAGCTATTCCTCCACCGGAACGGCTGCGGACAGTGTTGGTTTCGGGCAGCCGCTCTGCTACGGTCGCGAGCGGCTCAAGGCAAGCCTGAACAAATGGCGGGTCGAGGACGACACGGTTCAAGCTAGGAAGGAGAGGGCGCTGAGGAAGAAGATGTGGAAAAGTCTGCCGATGAAGAGCGTCGGGGCGAGCAGGGAGGATGATCCCGACTGCGAGATACTCATGCTGGATGTTGTAGGGGTTGGGAGGGGGGAAGATGAGGGGGGGATGGAGTTTGGGGGGGGGGAGGGGGATAGTGATTTTGATTACAGCGACGATGAGAGCACGATGGGGGTTGTGCTCAGTAAGGATCAGGAGGAGAGCTTGTTCATGTACGCGAGTTTGGTTGGGATAGATAAGTTTGAGATGGTTGAGATTGAGGAGGAGGAGGAGGGTGAGAGGGAGGGGGAGGGAGAAGAAGCTGAGGAGGCGGAGCTGGGGGGGGTGGATTTTATGCCATCGTCCTCTCTTGCCCTTGATGCGGCAGTTGCGAAAACGTCAACCCAAATCTCTTCGCCATCCCCAATTCCAATTCCAAATCCAATTCCAAATCCAATTCCACCTCCCAACTCCACACCAACCCCCAACCCCGACCCAAACCCCAACCCCAACCCCAACCCTACCATGCGCCGCTCCCGCAAAACTACAATAATAAAACAACCCCTCTCCCCCTCGAAACTCCACAAGCGCGCAACCGAAACCTCCGCCCCGAACCTAAAGATCGACCACCTGATGTCCACCTTTCCCTTAATCGTCCAGGCTAAATCCCGGCGGGAGGTGACCGACAAGGAGATCCTAACTCTGGTAAAGAGCGTCCAGAGGGAGATTCCTTACGACAGTACAGGGAAAAGGGTAAAGAATAAGCTGAGCTTCGGACAATTCGCGGAGGTTAGACGGAGACTGAGGGGGGTACTCGACGAGAAGAGGGCGCCACCGGAGGTCACCAGCGCGGTATTCGAGGTCGGACATGACAGGATCACAGTCTCGATCAACTGCAGCAGGGAGGGAAAGTGTGTGCTGCTGGTGCAGAAGTCCGAAAAGGACAAGGACAAGCCGAAGCTACCCCCCAGCGCCAAAACGATGCAGAAGTGCATTTCGAACACCTCCACCCGCCCCCACTTTTGCGTGGTTGACGTGGTTGCCGACGACGACGTTGTTGCCACAGTGCAGGGTTTACACCCTCTGACGGCTTACGACGTTTACACGTACGCGGAGCACCCCTGGGGGGAGCCCAAGAGTAGCGGCGGCGGCAGCGGCAGCAGCAGCAGCAGCAGTTACCCGAGCGGAAGCAGCGACTCGGCAATCTCTTCGGGTCGGATCCCCGGCGTTTCGACGCTGAAGGGTCCCGACCCGGACATAATCGTCCCGTGGTCGGAGATGGACGAGGAGGAGCGCCTCGTGGAGCTGATGGCAGTTATCAAGGACAAGAGGGTCAAGGTCGCCGCGAAGAAGGTTGGGGTGGAGGTTCCGAATGGGAGCAAGAGGAAGGAGGACGGGGACAATGGCAGCGGCGAGAAGTATGTGTGGGATAAATTCGGGGAGTGGTGGAGTTTTGAGAAGGGGACGAGGAGGGATTTTTGCGTGCGGGAGCTCGTTTTCGCGGCGAAGAATAAGGGGATTCAGGGGGACTTTATTAAGGTTAACGAGGAGGGGGTTGTTACGGGGGACTGGGAGAGCGTTAATCCTGAGACGGAGGAGGGGAGGGGTATCACGGGGGAGGAGGAGAGGAAGGAGAATGGGATTAGGTGGATAAGGTGGAGGAGGTTTTGCTTTTGGTATCGGGGGCACAATGTCAGTGGGGGGGTGGAGGAGGAGAGTGAGGAGGAGGAGAGTGACAGTGAGGACGACGAGGAGGAGGAGGATGGGGAGGGGGATGGCGAGGGGGAGAAGGAAGGGGAGAAGGAAGGAGAGGGGATGGTCAACTTCGACTTCGACGCAATCGTTGCAAAATCAGCTCAACCATCAGCTCAACCATCACTGGCAGCATCACTGGCAGCATCGGTGGCAGCATCGGTGGCGGACGAGAGTGAAGAAGATGTTGGGGATTACTTTTTTGAGGAGAAGGAGAAGGTGAACGTGGAAGAGAAGGAGAAGGTGAAGATGGGGAAGGAGGACGGGGGGGGGCTCGTTGCCTCAAGCTTTGCGGGTGCGCCTACGATTGTTGCACCAAAGCAGGAGTTGATGGTGGAGGAGGAGGAGAAGGCTACCACAAACGAGGAAATAGCGCCAGCAGTAGCCGTTTCGCACGCGCAGACACCCGCAGCGAAGGCGAAGGCGAAGGCGAAGGCGAATGCGCAACCAGTTTCAGTTTTAGTTTCAGTTTCGACAATGCGTGTTGCGGCGGGAGCAGGAGCAGGAGCTCCTCAACCTGAAACATCAGAAGCAGCAGC
This sequence comes from Parmales sp. scaly parma, assembly GCA_030267985.1. Classification (NCBI taxonomy): domain Eukaryota; class Bolidophyceae; order Parmales; species Parmales sp. scaly parma. The sequence continues at coordinate 13,778 of BRYC01000192.1, read as the reverse complement.
AGCAGCAGAAGCAGAAGCAGCAGAAGCAGCAGCAGCAGCAGCAGAAGCAGAAGCAGCAGCAGCAGAAGCAGAAGCAGAAGCAGAAAAAGCAGCGCCGGTCGTCGCTCGGAATGAGGTCGTGGCGCCGCCGCGGCGTGCTGCTGCTGCCGAGGAGGAGGCGCCGGCGCCGGCACAGGCTCAAGAACCTCCCCTGAGCGTCCCGCCCAGCAGCAACCCTTTCGCGGTGGTGGCGAACGCTTTTGCCCTTCCAAGTGGTGGTGGTGGTGCCGTCTCGCCAGCTCCGGCGGCCGCAACAACTCCTACTCCTACTCCTAATCCTACTCCTACTCCTACTCCTACTCCTACTCCTACTCCTACTCCTACTCCCGCCAAGGCCAAGCTCTCAAAGAAGGAAGAAAAGGCCCTAAAGGCCTCCGCGAAGGCGGACAAAGCCTCCCTCCTAAAAAAAGCCAAGCTCGCAACCCGCCTCGCCTTCCTGGGCGGAAAATCCGCATCGGTCGACCTCGCCGTCTCAAAGGTCTCCGAGATGCTCGACGTCACGACGGCCTTCGACAGGCAGGAGGCTCCGGGGGGGAAGAAGCTCAAGGGCATGGCACTGCTTAGAATGAAGACCAAGGCGATGATGATGGCACGGAAGTTAGCCCAGCTAAAAGAGGCGATGGCAAAGGCAGCTGGCAGCGAAGCGGGGGGAGGAGGTGAAAATGGGGCGTCGGCCCTCGACCTCGCGGACGTGGACCTGTTCGAGGAGATAGACATGGCGAAGTTCGACCCGGAGCCCGAGCCGTCAAAAGAGGCAGAGAAAATACTTCCCCCGGGCCCCCCGTTCTTCGCGGCCTGGTCGCGAATGACGCCAGAGGAGCGGACCGCGGAGGCTACGCTGGCCAGCATGGACCCGGACGTGATGAGGGTAGCGATTGGCACGAGCCAAGGCCAAGGCCAAGGCCAAGGCCAAGGCGAAGGCGAAGGCCAAGGCCAAGGCCAAGGCGAAGGCCAAGGCCAAGCCGGTGGTGGAGAGATCGTTATAATCCCCCCCGACCCGGAGGACTCTGGTGCGATCTTCGGGTCCAGGGCCGAGCGGTGGAGGGTTTGGTTCGACTGGTACAGCGGAGGGGGGTCGACTGCGCCACTGTCGACGGTTGAGGGGGTTGAGGGGGTTGTTGTAATCTCCGAGCACCGAAAGCGGTTCCTAAGGAACGAGGCGGCTGCGGCGATCAACGACGAGAAGGTCAGGGGAGCGTACGACGCTGACGCAGCGGCGAAGTCCCTCCCTCCTCTCCCTCCTCTCCCTCCGCCGTGGGGAGGATACCCCTCTTCCTCTTCCTCTTCCTCTTCCTCTCCCTCTTCCTCTTCCTCGCCCTCGCCATTGTCATCCCCCCCCCCCCCCCCCCCCCCCCCC
>BRYC01000192.1:0-10957 GCA_030267985.1 Parmales sp. scaly parma | reverse complement strand
GGGGGGGGGGGGGGGGGGCTGCTGTGGAAAGGGCCGGAGAAATATAAGACGAGGACGAGGCGGAGGTTTGTTGACGCGTACTCAACCCCGCACGAGGAGCACATTATGGAGGTTCCGGAGCTGGAGACGGTTACGGTTGATAGGGGAGTTAGCGGGAAGTTCTTGGGGATGGTCGGGCTGGGGAAGAGGGATTTGAAGATTGGGAGGAAGCCGAGTAGCATCTGGGAGGGGAACAGGAGGAATATTGTTAGGAAGAAGGAGAAGATGGGGCGGAAGAAGAAGCACTTTTTGCTGAGTCAGAGCGCGGCGTTGTTGATTGGTGCGGGTGCGGGTAACACAGGAGAACAGATATCTCCGATTGTTAATTTGAACTTGACATCGACAGTGGGGGGAACGACGAGCGCGGTGGACAAGAGGGAAAGCTTCGAGCTTTTGGCGGAGAGGAGCAGCACCTCGCCGATCAACTTGCCGGAAGAGCTTGACCAGCTGGTGGTCAGTCCGGGGAGGAGGCCTGGGACGGGTGGCAGCAGGCCGGGGACTAGGGACGGGGGAGGAATAGAAGGAGGGTGGGCGACGACGAAGAATAACTTGCTGAGCCCGCTCGGGGGAATCACCGCTGCGAATAAGGGAGAGTCACCGCTGCGGAGGCGGAGGCCGACGGCAGGAGGTGGACCGAAAAAGAGGAAGTACATGAACACGAAGATGCTGCAGCCAGACGATATTGATAACATTCCGTTCTTCAGGGAGGAGCTGAAGACAATGACTCTGGCGGGAGTGCACCATAAAGCACCGAAGGAGTTCAAGAGGCAGCTGCCGGGGGGGACGTCGAGGTTTTGAATCTCTGTGAATTTGCTGTTACGAATAATAATTAGACTATTTGCTAATGCTACCACTCTACCTTTTGCGGTACCTCTTCTCCTTCGTGGACTTCTGTTTCGCCCCCCCTCCCTGAAAATCGTCATAGCTGAACGAGGCTAGACCCTCCGTCAGCTTCTTGTTCTCCTGCTCGGCAGAGTCGAGCTTGAAGCCTGAGGCGGTCAACCGCGCGTTCGTCTCCTCTGCTTGTGCCTTGAAAGCAGAGTCGACGGAGGCGCCATCCTTGGCGGAGCTTGATATTGGATTCATTGTTGTTGTTAAGAAGAATGCAACCGGACCCAGAATATTTCGACGGGTGAGGGGAGGAGGGGGGGGCTGCAATGATTTCGTTGTTGACATTAAGTGGATTAAGAAGAAGACGATCTTCATAATTAGGACAACTGAGAGTATCTATGGGCGAGGGGTGAAAGGTGAAGGTGAAAGTATGCTGGAATAAGTATGGATCAGAGCAGTTTTGAGTAGCTAGTGTCGTGCTGGGGGGTGGGATGTTTGGTGGGTCTGGGGTGGGCTGGAGTGGGTATCAATTAATCGTAGTGACTATATAATATATAGGAAGGAAGGCAATATGGACAAAGATCCATTTTCAAGATCAAAGTGTCAAAAGTGCGGTGTGAAGACAAGAGATAAATTCAAACAGTTGTGGACACCACACATACCCTTAGCCCTTCTCACACCTCAGCAGTCAACTTCCACCTTCTCCCCCCCCCCAGCCTTGCCCACACATACCCTTAGCCCTTCTCACACCTCAGCAGTCAACTTCCACCTTCTCCCCCCCCCCAGCCTTGCCCCCCCCTTGTCATATATTCGCGGCCGTCAAACCGTCATGAACCTTCTATGCTATAGCATATATATTTTGGTGCTACCTATTTCGGTGGCCTTTGAGCCACAAATTAGCACAACAACATTATCACGTCGTTCACTCCTTGATTTCACTTCTCTGGTTGCTGCAATCACACTGTCATCAACAGTAGCAAGAGCATTTATAGAAGTCGAAAACTACGACTGCAGCTACTTGAAGCCGGCTAGAGGCACTCTCCGACGGACGCCAGTCACAGGTTCTGCTTCTTCGGTTGGAGGTATGGGTTCAAGCTATACTGACCGACTCAACCGATTCAATTGGGACGAGAACACCAGCACTGTCAATATTCGCTCGTACAACGAGATCATGTCGTCCCACAGGAGCGACAATGTTCAAATGTGGCAGTCGAGGAATTCGATAAGCAAGAGCGAGTTCGAAAGAGCGGTTCTCGCGGTGGGGAATGCTAAACAGTCTCTCCAAAAAGGAAAAAAGCTAGCTAATAAATCCCAGTGGGATCAACTCACAGTTCTCATCACCTCTCCTGTTTTAAATCGAGAGCTGTCGATGGCCTGTTCGCTCCTGCAATCTTCCTCTGATTTTCTCTCCCTTGAGGAACGAGCAGAGATCGGTTTTGATTGGGGGTCGTGCGCGTGGCGATCCAACGCTTGCGGTGCTCAAGCAGATGCGCAGGAGGCCATTGGTGAATTAAAAAAGTATGTGGGCCTCCTTGAGGATTTCGAGGCTGTTTTCTGTCTCGACGTGGCGCTCCGGAGCGTCACCGACATCCTCTCAATAACAACAGGCAAAGCAAACAAGTGATTAGTTTTATAAAATTTTCGATTTTTTTTAAGGTTCGCTCACCACCCCTTCCTCGAAGAACCGGCTGTGCAAGGCCTTGACCGTCCTCTCAAGATCATCATCGGATATGATCACACTGATGTTAACTTTACTCGCCCCCTGACTTAGCATCTGCGCCGAGCGATTAATGAAGCAAGATCAAAACGAATGAAGCGAGCCAAACGAATTGGGTGGGTTAGCTTAGTAGTGGATATCCATTATGGCTATAGCCATTTCGCGCACTTCATCACAAAGTATTTCTTGTCTTCCAAAAGGCTCGCTCGCTCACCTCCACCTTAATGCCTTCGATCATGAATATCTTAAAGATGCTGCACAGCACTTCGCTACTGCGGTCAACGTCGGCAATCAGGGTAATGATGCCCATGTTCTCCTTGACGGTCAGCTTGGACACTTCTTTAAGCTCTTGCAAAATGGGGTGCTTCTGGGTGTCGATGTGGTGCTTTTTGTCCAAGGTGAGGGATATGGACACCTCCGAGCTAGCGAGCACGTCCACCGAGAGTTTGTTTCTCTCGAAAGCGTTGAAAACGTTGGCCAAGAAGCCGTAGGCCCCCAGCATCCTAGTTGATTTAATGTCAATGAGCTGAATGTCACGTTTGCACGTGATAGCAGTGACAAGCTTTGTCTTGTCACGGTTCTGAATGACGGTTCCGGGGTGGGACGGGTTGTACGAGTTCTGCAAGGGGTGTGGGTGGTGTGGGTGTGAGAGGGTGTGGGTGGCTAAGCCGCCAGTCATTTCATTTTCACTCTCTTACCTTGACCCGGACAGGGATCTGCTTGAGCATTGCCGGTTGCATGGCAATGGGGTGCAGGACCTTGGCTCCAAAGTAGGCAAGCTCGCTAGCCTCCTCGAAGCTGCGCCGAGCGAAGCGAGGCGCATTTTTAATGAAGGACGAGCGAAACGAACCAAACGAGCCAAACGAATTGGGTGGGTTAGCTTAGTTGTGGATGAAGCCATTATGTCTGTAGTCCATTTCGCGAGATCCATCGCGTGTATGCTCGTCTTCCTCAAGGCTCGCTCGCTTCGCTCGCTCACCTAACCCTCTCAATCGGCACAGCCGCAGGCACCATCCTCGGGTCGCACGACATGATCCCGTTTACGTCCTTCCAAACCTGAATTTCATCCAAGCCCAGGGCTGCTCCAATGGCAGTAGCTGTCAAGTCGGACCCTCCCCTGCCCAAGGTGGTGATACGGTTCATCGAATCCTGAGCCACGAAGCCGGTCACGACAGCGACAGTCTGCACCAAGCGAAGAAGGTGCGAAAACGAATTGAGTGGGTTAGCTTAGTAGTGGATGTAGCCTTTATGTCTGCAGCCATTTCGCGGGATTCATCGCGAGTATGCGAGTATTCTCGTCTTCCTTAAGGCTCGCTCGCTTTCGCTCACTCACCTGGGGATCAATTTTGGACTCAAAAGTGCGACGGATGCGCGCCGCAGTGTCCGGAAGGATCGTTGCGTCGCCAAACTGGCGCCGAGCGAAGAGAAGCGCATTTTTAATGGAGCAGGGGGGAGGCGAGCGTGCCAAAAAATTGAGAATAATGTTAGTTTAGTAAGTGGCTCGTATATATTTCTCGTCTTCATCAAGGCTCGCTCGCAGTATTTCGCTCGCTCACCTCCGAGTTTGTTATCATTCCAATCTCCCAGCTGTCGAAGGCCACCGACGGCACCCCAATCTGGTTCAATCTCGCTGCCATGATGCGGACAGATATTCGCTCGCCGAAGCTTTAGTGGTTGATATTAGTTATTTTATTGTCGTTGTCATTGTCGTTATTGTTATTGTTGTTGTTGTTGTGCTCTCCACCACACTCTCCACTCTACTTTCACTCACCTAACCAAGTGGTCCAAGGACCGAGGGGATAGCTCCTGCAAAAGCTTAACCCCACGAAGCATATCTTCGGCCTCCTGCAACAAACTCTCAACCTCCTCTGTCACTGACATGTCCTCCATCCCAAATTCCCTAATCGTGTTTTGAGTCAACGTGCGGACAGGGTCAATGTTTACCTTTCCCTTGTTGCCCCCGGCAGCAAAGTCCAGCGCAAACTCCCCCGCGTTCAGCAAGTTGTTAGTGGTCTTTCCCATGGCACTGCAAACGACAGCTTGGGGAAAGTAGCCGAGCTCAATTTGGTCCTTGATGAGATTAGCAACATGGTCAATACGAGAGGCATCGGCAAGGGAAGAGCCGCCAAACTTGAAGCACACTCGCAGCTGCTTGTCTAGTTTCTGCTGAGGCGTGAGGGATCTGTCCACAGAAACCTGGGCAGGAGAATTGGAGTAGGATGTTGAGTTGGAAGGGGTTTCCGTATCACGATTTGTCGGAATGTTCGCTCTGTACTCATCAGTCAGTCCCATACTGGTCGACTCTACTTTTGGAGACTCTAAGGCGTCCTTTTTGGAAAGGAGGGTGATGGGGCTGATGGGTGTTTTTGTTGATGATTTGGATATAAAGGAGGGGGTGGAAGGGACCAAAAAACCCAGTGCTGGGCTAAGGCATAATGCTAGGAAGACCCGCATTCGTTTGATCAGTTTAGGTGTTTTTGTGCTTTTTTGGTGAGTTTTGGTGGTGGGAAACCCTCTTCCACCTTTTTTAGCTCTTGAAAAAAATCTCATCAGTATCCTATCATCATGTTCTCACTCAATTATGGCTCAGACAACTATACTGTCACACTTCTTCTCACCATCGTGGTTGGACTGATGGCGTTGCTTCTCCTCGTAAAAAAACTTATTTTGAAAAGCTTGCCTTCCCCTGTCAACCTTGGACCCAAGCACCACGTAGTTATTACAGGCGGAAGTTCTGGAATCGGGCTGAGCGTGGCTAAACTGTGTTACAAAAAAGGCGCGACAGTGACAATAATTGCTCGTTCCATCCCCAAGCTTAAGGATGCAGCTGCTGAGATTGAGGCAACCTGCTACGACAGCAAAAGCAAGGTGAACACTCTCTCTTTAGACCTCTCTGGCAAGTTCGAAACCACCCAAAAGAAGGTCAACGAGCTGTGCAAAATGCACGGTGCGCCGACCATTCTGTTCAACATTGCCGGCACATCTTCGGCGGGAAAATTCGTCGACACCCCGGTGCAGGAGTTCCTCCGCTTGAACGACATCAACTACCTTGGGACGGTGTACACGACGAAGGCCTTCATCCCTCACATGATTAAGGCGTCAACTGAAAAAGATTCTGGTGTTGATACAGGGAGGATTTTGCTCACCAGTAGTGCTGCTGGGCAAATTGGCGTTTTTGGTTACTCTGCATATTCGCCCACGAAGTTCGCTCTTCGGGGGCTCGCTGAAACGTTAACAGCGGAGCTCGCGTGCTACGGGATGGGAGTAACCATTGCGTTCCCACCAGACACCGACACACCGGGATTTGCCGAAGAGAACTTGAACAAACCAGAGGAAACGAGATTGATCAGCGAGGCCGCTGGCGTCTTCACTCCAGAGGCGGTTGCGAAGAAAATGGTTGACTCGGCGTGCAAGGGAGAGGGCTTGGTGTATTGGGGCTTGGAGGGTTGGATGCTCGCGATGGGCGGGGCTGGCATGTGCATTTGTGACAATGTTTTTGATTTTTTCAGCCAGGTTATGCTGAACGGGCTGTTCCGGCTCATCGGTTTGGTTGTTTTGGCGGATTTTAGGAGGATCATCAGAAAGGTGAATAGCAAGGCGGAAAAGGTTTGAAATCTAATCTAGATTGATTGTTTACGGGCAATAAATTTACCCTACCCACGATTATCTTCGCCTGTTTCATAGTGACCCTGCATGAACCCAAACATACTACACCCTGCCACAGTTATGAAGAAGATGACATACGTGACCTTCACCAAGAAATTGTTTTTGTTCGCGTTTATTAGTGTCATGCACATGTGGTCGAAGAAGACCGACCTGCGCCGAGAGAAAGAGTGGACAATTAAGTTAGATTAGTTTAGTAGTGCGAGTGAGCGGCTAGTAGCTGTAGCAGTCACTCGTAAAAACGCTTCGCTTCGCTTCGCTTCGCTTCTCTTGCGTCGCTCACTCACTTCTCACTCCACTCCTTCATTACCGGATATTCCTCTTTCCATTGGTGAAAATTCTTCTTCTTGCTTTGGAAGTAGTTGTCGTTGCAGATCTTGCAAAGGGAGTCGGCATACCGGTTGATATTTATTTCGTCCATCTCAGACATCGGTTTCTTGACATCTGGACTTGTAGGTGCATTCACAGTGTTTGTTGCCAGCTTCTGAATAAATTTTTCCAGAAACATGAAATCTTTCGAACAAGGATCCATCACTTTTAGCTCCTTGACATAATCTTCTGAGGGGTCCTGCATGAACTCATGAACTATCCAATAAACGAAGAAGAAACCTTTTCGCTCCACCAAGATCTCAAGTGTCAAGCCCTTATGATTGTAAGATTCTGGACCTCCGGATGGAGCGACAGCATCAGCCATTATATTGTGTTGTGTACGGTTTTGTAAAGTGTCAGAAATTTCAAATATTCAGAAAAAATAAATAAAAAAATCTGTTTTTTAGTAGTTCTCAGTCAGCTCGCTCTTCACAACTTTCAACAAACATAACCTACCTATCAACGCAGCGAAAATAGCAGTTGCTTGTCTGTCTGTTGAACAATCGATTACCTCCAATGTGTTGGAGCAATGTGGCAATCTCAACTCAACAATGGCTACTCCACAGTCCTTGTTAGACGAGCGGACTTTGTTTCGGCGAATTTGGCCCGACGAAGGGGATCTGTGGTGGATTGGAGGCCATCGCAGTATCACTGACGATTTCGTTTGACAAGATGGATCCTACTTCATTTCAACAACTGGCATGTTGGCGAACCAACAATTTTTTAGGTACAGAAGATTGCTTAGTCGCCGGGGCCACAGGCTGGAAAGATACACTGCACATTGAAATTCAATTGCCTGTGCCAATCGGGCTCGACACTGACCGACGATTTCCTTCATTTTGGCAAGCAGGATATTGAGCGTAAGCAGATTTCTGGACAACTTTGTGTTGTTGGGGATTTCAGCACAACCATGTGCACCAACCATTTGCAGGCGAGCAACAAGGCGTTTGGGGATCCGATGGCCGTCCAGTCGATGTGCTCCTCGGTTGAACGGCGGAAGGAGCACGTGTGGGTCCTGTTCGCTTATCCAGTGGATGACACACTCGTGTGGGGAACGTTGACTTACTTTACTTGGGGCGGCCTTGCTCTTCACTTTTGACTTTTGCTTGAATAATAAAAATTAAAAAGTTCCATCAACTAAATAAACCATCATAATTTTGTCTATTCTCCCCCACAAGCTTCCCTACTTGCGACCCCACAATGTAATGGAACACCCCTTGAAAGGTGCACAGGCACCCTGCGACGAGCAAAGTGTAGAGAAATCCGAACAATTTGTCCTTAGCTCTTCGTTCCGCTTTGTCCAGCTCGCCCGCATTCACATTCACCTCTTCCTCCTCAGTGTACACATTCGGGAATGTGACCAAGAACCACCCCACGAAGTTGCACCCGAAGGCTAACAATCGAATTTTTAACAGTTCCGTGTCGTGTTCCTGCCTGCTCCTACTCCTACTCACATCAATTTCTACGTCGTTCGCCCACTCCATCATATCCTCCCTCTTTCTGTTGATGAAAGCACTGGCGACAAAGGGCGTAAACTGGTACGACAATTGTCTGTCTGACATTATTGTTCTAAAATCGTCACTTCCCCTCACCCAAAATACTTGAACGTGGTACACAAAAGTATTTTTCTCGGCAACTCTTTTCATCGTTGGTTTGGGGTTGTCGTACCAAATGTATTCGAATTGATTTGGAGTTCGAGTATCCCCCTCCCCCCCAGCTTCTCCCAAGATTGTTTTGATTTCACTCTCGATATCGTTGCAAACGTTTTCTTCAGGAGGCGGAGCGCCAACAGAAATGTACCAGAGGACGTAGTGCTCGCAGCCGGCTGGAACGGCGTACGGGAATTTATTCGGCGCGAAGACTCTCTTACCAACATTCCGTCGAATAACTGGTTCAGGCACGTGCAGGAGACTCGTAGTTCTTGAAGGGGACGAATCAGCTGCGCCGGGGTTAGTTTTTGTTAATTCTCTAGTCTAGTCGTTCACACCACACAAGAAGGTTCGCACGCTCACTCACCACCTTTTGGAGACATGTTGTGGTCGTACACAGCCTCGAGGTCGAACACCACGTCCAGAATACAATGCTCGAGGGAATGATAAAAGCGCAAAGCATTTTCGATGTATTCCTGCTTTTTCTGAATTATTTCAGAGGTCGGTCGAGGGACGGATGGTCCTTGTCCCGGCAGCCATGATATGTTCAAGTTTTGGAGGTTTACTATCGACGGGTCGGAGATTTTCCTGCGAAGTAGTTTGGGTTTGAGTTTGGGGGGGGTCCTAGGAGTTTGAGAAATAAATTTCTTCCTCCCCGTTGCAGATGCAGGACCTGGTCCGCTACGATTGACAGCAGTCTCGGTGTACGTGGGAGTGTTCACGAACGTGAGGCCCAGCAGAGGGGTGTTCTCGGTAGATGGGGGAGGAGGAGGGGGGGAAAGTCGGAGAAGCTTCTGCTCCTCCTCTAGCTGTTGCTGCTTCTTCTTTTCCCGCTTCGCTTTCCTCTTCTCCTTTCGAGCCGTTTTTTGAGCGCGCAGCTCCTCATCAGAAGTAGTGGTTGGCAGTGTTTTGATGTGGAAAGAATTGTTGTTCAACCCATGAAGTAATTCAGAACGAAAAGCAGAAATGTTCACTGCAAACAGCACCAATAAGCCAACTATGTACAGGGTTGTGGGCTGCATAGAGAAGGCATGGTGGAAAGTCATCTATTTAGCGTACTGATGAGGGCAAAAAAAAAATGCGTTTCTTACTGCAGGTGTGCAGACGTGCAGACGCTTTGCAAAAATTGGGCCATTTATTAAGTTTTCAGCTGCAACCCTGCTCCCCTATCCCCCCTCGCGACGCGAGCACCCTCTGAAGTGCGAGTCGGGTGAGGGACGGTAGCACCACCTTCCATCAAGAACGATGCCAACCAGATAATTTCCAAAAATAGCAAACATAAAATCGGTTGTTTAATGTTATCAAATTGTTTCTCATAAATCGGTTGTTTAATGTTATCAATACGCTGGACCGGGCAACAGGAACCCCAGCACAACACTGGTTGGCCCGTCTCCAGCTCCAGGCTCCTGGATGCACCGGTTTAACAGCAGCATGCCCTCATGCAAAACCCGTAATTCTGCCTCATTCGCCGCCTCCCTCGTTGGCGCTTTGCACGCCTTCTTGTGCTTCTTCCACGCCGACTTCTGGCACTCGGCGCTGCAGAAGTAGCTGGTTTTGCACCGTGCGCAGGCTTTCGTAGTGGCGGTCTTGCAGACGTCGCACTTGCGGGTCGGCTTCTTCAGCATGTCCTCCACCTCGACCAGCTCAGCCTTGTCGTACTTCATGTGCTTGATGAACGTGCAAGCGGTGTTGTAGGTGCCGAAGACCTCCTCGTCGACAAACTTTTTGGGGAGGTGTTGTCGGAGGAGGGTGGGGAAGGGGGTGGAGGAGATGAACTTGGGGGTGAGTCGAAGGACCTTGACGATCTCTTTGCACGCCTTGAATTGGGGGTGCTCAGCAAGCTGAAGAGGCGTGTAGCCTTGGTGCTGAGTAGCATTAAGAGAAAGTGGATGCCGATGGATCATTCGAAGAGCAAGAAACACGAGGGACTCGCTGTACTTCTGGCTATTGCAAGCAATCGTTCGAAGAAGTTCAGAATTGTAGAATTTGAGCACTTCACGCACCAACTCGTCATCGTGCTCATTGATGAACTCGTGACAGTCTGCATACGATCGTGATCTGATCCAATCAGTCATCTCACTCCTCCAATAAGCCACTGGTGCGTACAAGCGGCCCATCCCAACCCAACCCAACGAACGAGCTTCCTCGGGAGTGAGGGAGAGCAAGCCGATGATCTCAGCACAGGCTCCACTCCTACGGGCAATGTCGAGGGGTGTTTCGCCTTTATTGTCTCGTGTGGTGAGGGCCTCGTCATTCAAGTCAATCGACCACACGCCCACAAAGGCAAGAGCATGTGTGTGTGTCTGAGCTTTCAATGCCATCCAATGATGTGGCAGTCGTCCATGCTCATCTCTCTCCTTGTACTTTCTATCAAGCAAATCATCGTTCCGATCTTTGTCTAGCATGGCTCGTTGTACCTCAAGCCAATCACTATTCTTGAGCCAATTGTGAAATTGGTTGGTAGCCATGTTAATTGTTTGTTTTTTGGAGCGATGTACGGGTTAATGGGCGAGCAGCTGAGCTAATGAGCGAAATAGAAAAATAATTTTTAGACTTTCAGCTGTGAAACCTTGCACCAAAGGAAAATAAAACAACGATTTCTCCACTTAAGACGAACGGTTTACGTCAAAACTCTTCGTGTTTGACTTATCCATTGTATTAAGGGCCCCTCGACACCCAATTAACTCTC
>BRYC01000191.1:0-18347 GCA_030267985.1 Parmales sp. scaly parma | reverse complement strand
CGCCAGGAAGGTGAACGCCGAGCTCAGCATATCAGGGTCTGTTTTGTCTTCTATTGAGCTCCTCCTGTAGAAGTACAGCGAAACGAAGGGGTAGCACTGACTCACAATCGTCGTGAACGAGAACAGTGCCCCGCCAATTAGTTTGGGGCCTCGGAGGTGCAGCATGCCTGTACGTAGTGGAAGTGGTTAGAATGTGATTAAATCGCTTCTCTCTGCCCAAAGCACTCACTCACCGGTGTAATCCAGGAGTATCTTAAAACAAGTGTGACCTATGAACGCAACCATATATTTCACCCCGCCCTCGAGCCCAACGACCCGCAGGACGTAGTCCCTCCTCACTACTTTGTAGATGTGGTAACAAACTATTTCTGCGAGAATGATACCGAAGGTAAGCTCCTTGCTCACTGAGAGGAGCAGAGCGATGCCAATGGTGCGGCTGAGGTTGTGTAGACTGGCAAGCAGAATCAACAACACGAACGTGATTCCTCGTTCCGTGTTGCCGTCCTTGATGTAGCCGTAGAACAGCGGCACTTCCTTTCTGTTTGCCACAGACACATCCATGTCATACGAGATCATGGCGCTCGAAAAGCCGGTCGTCAGGGCGCTGATTAAGATTGAGACCAAGAGGAATGTCGTCTTCTCCGGGGAGTTGATGAACACGTAGGCCTGTAGAAGACCTCCCGGTATGCTCTCGCACGCGAGCTCTACTCCTTTCCCAACAGCCATTTCAACAAGCGGACTCGCTGTTGAATCTTTATCCTCGTGGCCAGTTGCCACCCTGTAAGCGTCCACTCCAGGTTTCAAAAATGTTACAACGAACGCACTTTCTCGCAGGATCTTCCACTTGCTTTTTTTACTGTTAAGCCCGTACATGAAAAGAAGCTGTACAGCAAGAGACGAGCCAATCATGGCGATCAGTGAGTTCGCTCCTGACGTGTTGCCGCTCGCTCGGTATTTATTGATAACCCCCGCATCAGTTATCATATCCATAATTGAAAGAAGAGCGCCCAATGTCACGCGTTTTGCGAGCCCCATGTTGGATGACGCAAGAAGGTGCTGCGTCGAGTGAAATAAGAAGCGAAGCGAGTTTGGGTTTTAGTTTTTTTTTGTTTTTGAATAATTAGTGTTTCAGATGGCTCGCTCACCTTTGCCACTGCCGTCATGATTGAGCCGAATACAGGGGAGTGATCGAAGAGGGGCTGCAGAGTTGTGTTGGCAAGCCTCCACGCGTCCACGGCTACAGCAAACTCCTTGTTTGCTAGAAGGTGCTTCCGGAAGGATTTGCCCAGACGAGCAGCTTCCTCCTCGGTGAGGTTTTGGAGAGGAGATATATCGCTATTTTGAGATGGATACACCTAGGCCTTGTTGATCTTGAACGATGCCGCATTGGTGAGAACGTTAGCGAGTAGGATCTCGACGTTGGGGCAAATTGCGAGGATGGGGGCGAGGAAGGCAGCATTTTTCTCAGCGAAAATCCTTCGGACGAGTGATTCATTGCTTTGGAGGTTTTTGCTTCTGAGCTCCAACAGTTCGTTGGCCACTTTCTCCCAAGCAGTGCTGTTGCTGGTGTTGGTGTCTGTGTCTGTGTAGTTGCTCACTTCCCTGCTGAGGATCTCAGCATGAAGAGTCTTTCGATGAAGTTTCAGCTCCGCAATCTGAGCCTCCCACCGCGCTTCTGCAAGCTGCAGTTCATTCTTATGGTCTTCATCACGCCTCATCAGTTCATTTTTATGAGTCGCGTCTCGGTCCGTTTGGCCGGCAATGTGGGTCACAAGAAGCTCGTTCTGGGAGGTATTTTGATCGCTAAGTTGAGCCAACTCCTGGTCCTTGAAGATCCGATTTGTTGCGGTCAATTCTCTCTCCATACTACTGGGTCTTGCCAAATTCTATAGCGTCATACACAGTTTACAGATTTGCAGAAGGTTAGAAGCAAAATATCAGGGACTCATATGCATAACATGATTTGAATTTTGAAACTTTATTTCACCCGCTTAATATCTCCTTCTCCCTCACTTTCTCATCCATGCCGGGTCCCTTCAACACCCACAACTACATTACGGACCAGGTTGTGCCATGTGTTGGAGCGACATTCCTCATCACTTTCCTCCCACTTGTAATTATCCAAATCGTTTGCACCCAGCTGTTTGAGCTGGTTGCACCCAACTATCCCTCCTTCCTCAAACCAATCCCGGCCCTGATTGGTTCTTCGTTCGTCAAGGTAAAGGAGGATTCTTATATGGTCCTATGGGTTATATGGTTGGCAATCTGCCTGCCCCTGTTCCTCACCTTCATGTCCACTTTCACTCTGACATGGAAAGTTGCTCTATTTTACAACATTTGTAGAATAGGACCGATGTACACGAACTTTGCTCACGTTTACACCCTTTCCCACATGGAGGTCCACCGACAATACCAACTCTTCACGACCAAAAACCCTTTCATGAAGTGCGTCTTCAACATGTGGATCGGTCTTTTTCACGGGGTGGTTCCGGGAACTTTTACTCACTCGCACGTGAACAACCACCACAAGTACGACAACGATATCAACGACGTCTACTCGACTGCGGGTTACAGGCGGGACTCTGTGTGGTCCTTTTGCCGCTACATTGTTGTTTGGTTTGCGTACGCTACGAATTTCTCGACTTTTTACGATATGATCAAGCAGGGCGAATACCGAAAGGTGTTCGAGGTGTTCCTCGGCTCTTGTTACTACGTCGCATTCATACTACTGAACATGTCTTTGTTCGGCACAAAGTTTGCATTGGTGACTGTTGTTTATCCTCTAATTGAGGGCAACATTCTCCTGGCGTTGGTGAACTATACATGGCACATCTTCATCGAGGAAGGGAACGACTACGTAAACTCCCTGACCATATTAAACGGTGAAAATTTCATTTTCTCCGAGGAGTACCATGTGGTGCATCACTATGCTCCCGGATTCCACCACTCTCGCTACAAGTCCGTGTTCGAAAAGAATATAGAAAAGTACGACATCGTCTTCCAGCACACGAACCTCTTCGAACTCGGAATCACGGCAATCCTGTGCAACTACAAGCGCCTGGGCACCATGGTGAAAGACCCCCCCGACGACGTCGAGGAAATTTTGAAGAAAAGGTTGAGGGCAACTCTGTGGTAAATAATTAATTTTTCCCAATCTTATTATTACACACATTGTTTACACACCACCACCACCAATATATGAATGCTTTAAAATCTCTTGAAGTGAGGCACTCCAACCTGGCTCCCGAACGTTTCGACCATCATCTTGGTCTCCACAACTTGGTGGAAGTACACGAAGCTGCACCACTTCTCTAGAAAGAAGCCGACCACAACGAACATTGCCAAGTACTTCGTCCATGCGTCCCGAAGCACTTCGAGCGCCGTCGGAATAAAGACAACCTCCTCATCCTCGAACCTGATGTCCGCCTTGAAGTCAAACGTGCTCGCCCCCACCTGTCCCTTCAAGTCCCAGCCCCAGTAATCGTGGTGTTGGTCGAACACTGTCGTGTAGTTCCTGTTTCCGTACTTCTCCAGAATGGTCTGCACATCTGCATCCTTGCTTGAGAACGAGCTTTCCACATCCAGCAGCTCTCCGCAGACATTGTACTGCGTAGGAGTTGAGGTTAGTTTGTATTTAGATTTTGCTGCTGCTTCTCACCTCACTCCTTCCCACCCACTCACCTGCTCGCAAGTTCCGCTCCCTCCCACTGGCATTGGGGCGACCTGAACGAAGTCCAAGTTTCCCTTGGTGTAATAGCTCGACCCCTGGAGGCTGTCCGAATGGCTAATGTACGCAAGGGACTCCATGTTTATTCTGACTCTATCGGCCAGTTGGTAATCAAAGAAGAGAATGGTGTTGACCGAGTTGACCTTCTCGCCCTGCTTCAGCGGCATTGAGTAACTGAACGACAAGGCATCACTCTTTCCGTCGATATTGTTGTCAACCTCCTTCGTCTTGACCGTGGGTATTCGCACATTGTCCCTCAAGGAGTTGATGGGCTCGGCGGACGAGTAGAAGATTTGGAACGGGTCATTGTTGCTGTCAGTTCCCTGAAGCTGGGTGATGAACTTGTACTTGTACGATACGGTCGGCTGCTCGTAGTACTTGGAGGTCTTCAGCCAGAAACCGAAGCTCCCATAGGCCAGGAAGAAGGGGAGGCAAATCATTACAGCGACTGTGAGAAGGAAAAACATGTAGGAGCATGAGAGATGTCTGGTGTAGTACCTCCTCCGGATGGGCTCTTGGAAGACTTCTACCGGCATGATGAGATGGTCTGTATAATATAATTTAAACTCAGTTTCAAACTTTCGAAAAGTTTACACAATTTATATTTTTTGGAAGTTGTAAAAACCAACTGAAAAGCAGCGACTAAGCACGCAATGAACACAGGACGAAGATCGGGGCGACTACCAAGTGGCAGAACCAACTTGGCACAAGCTGGAGGGGCAACTTTAGCCTACTCGCCAATCGTAGCGAGAAACAATCCTATAAAGCAGCAACAGAATGATGACCAACTCCCAAACACTATATCAATAGCAGCAGCCCCCAATTCAGAACGCCACCCCATGTCCGGACGGACAGAAATATCATCACTCTACCCATCACCAAGCAAAAGTTTATTCGGCGGCTCGCCTCAGAAGGCTCCTCAGCACATGCAGCAGTCAGCTTCTCCCTCCCGAATGAGAACAAATCGGACGAAGCGGAGCATGTTCGAGAACGACAGGGACGTTGTGAGCCTGACGAACGAGCCCAAGAGATTAATGCAAGTCGCGCGGGCTTTGGATAGGAACGAGTTCGAGGACATTGCCATGATCACCGAACGAAGCATCGAGGTGGCAAAACACGCGGTCGCGAACCAGTTTTTCAACACGCTGGAGTCCCGCGGCCAGGTCAAGGAGATGGGGATGGGGCTGAATGACAGGGACAAGGAGGGAAATGTGGCTTTGATGATGGACTCTGATTTCGTGCGGAGTTTGAGGGCTCTGAAATACAGGCAAAGGTGCATCGATGGGAAGGGCAGCCGACAGATGAGCGGATGTCTAAGTTTTGAGCGCATTCCGGAGGTGGGGGACGTAGAGTATTTGAAGAAGCAGGTGAGTTAGTGAAGTGAGCTGCGGACGGCTACAATTAAACTACTAACTAACTCGCTCGGTTCGCTCGGCTCGCTCGGCTCGGCGCAGAACGAGCAGTATAAGCCGTACGCGAATGGGGCCGAGGTGCGGAGTGGCGTGCGGAGCATGAACGAGTTAAAATACAAAAGAATTAGAGAGAGTATAGAGGAGGGAGAGAAGTGGAAGAGCAAGGTGAAAGGAGGACCACCCCCGGGAGTGAGCTTCAAGAGGGTAAGCGCTTTTAAGAATTCGGACGTGTGAGAATGGATCTTGGTTTGCGGATTCGTTGTATTGTATGTTCATACTGCTGTTACAATTCGAAAGTATAATTATTGCAATAAAGAACTCATTTGGAATTGGAATTGATTAAAGCAAATTGCGCAAGAAGGCTTTGTGTGTGTTGGAATTTATTTTGTTTGAACTTCGTTGTGCCGTTCTCGAAATCTTGTCCGTTGCATTGCACGTAGTGGCTCGGTCCGTTGAACTCAATTGCAACTTTTTTGTTTTCGTACTTGGAAATCACAATGTCGATGTTGAGCATGGCGGAGGGGTTGAAGGTGATTTTGCTCTGTCGTGAGTCGGTTACGTTTGATTTTGCCGCGGCTGCCTAAATTTGGCCGAGAAGGGATTCGGGCGGTGGCTCAAGGTTGAGATTCGGTCCCTCGATCTGAGCTGCGGCATAAAACAACGCAAGCTGCTGCTGGTTGAAATTGCCCAACAGGTCATGCTCAAATCCTGCACGTTGCTTCTTCCAATTCGCTCGTACTGACCCGCTACCGCCTCAAAGAGTTCAACCGATTCACAGCCAACTGTCGCACACGCCCAGCCAGACAATATTGCTCAAATCTTGAGGGTTCCCCTCCTTCGCAATTCTCTTGCTGAGCTTCACGATCTCATTGAAAAACCGCTCGTAGGAGATCTTCAGCTTTCCGAGAGAATGCGTGATAGTGACCTATCTGTCGGACACCAAACCGCTACGGCTTACTCTGCAGCTTGTCGTTCGTCAAAATTCAACAGAGTTTTGAACCTCCAGTCCGTTTTGAGTTTCGTGACGTTGGCAGCCCCTCGCGCCCCTTTCGCAAGCGCTCCGTAGATGTTTGCGAGGTGAATTGCATTCAAATTATTGACATTCTGATCATACAGGTCCAGCAGACCAAGGAACATCCTGACGATTTTTTCATGTTGGAGATTTGTTTGGTTGGGAGGTTTTGAGCATAATTACCATTATTTTGTTGTTGCTGCGGTGCCTGCTGTTGCTGCTGCTGTACACCGAAGAGTCGTTGTTGTTATTGGAACGGGGATGAAATTTTGCCATTATCTTCTTTTGCGTTCAATTACGTACTCTACAGGTAACCACCGACCCAAACGCCACCCCAGCACACCATACTAAACCATATTTGTTGCCCCAAGCGACCTACCTCTTCCCTCAACCTTCTTCTCGTTGAGATCTTTTCACGAGCATATCTATGGCAACCAATGAGCACCACAAGTGGCTCAAGAAGCGTGATTGGCGCCCGGTGCGAGATGCCATGCATCACCCAGATCGTGACATAGATTTGCTCGTGAGAAAGTACAAGGAGAGAGATGAGCATGGACGACTGCCACATCATTGGATGGCAGCGAAAGCTCAGACACACACACCTGTTCTTGCCAGTGTGGGCGTGCTGTCGATTGAATTGAATCTACAGGCCCTCACCACACGAGACAATAAAGGCGAAACCCCCATCGACATTGCCCGTAGGAGTGGAGCCTGTGATGAGATCATCGGCTTGCTCTCCCTCACTCCCGAGGAAGCTGATTCGTTGGGTGCTAAGGAGATGGCCTGTTTGTACGCACCAGTGGCTTATTGGTGGAATGAGATGGCTGGGTGGATCAGATCACGATCGTGGACAGACTGTCACAAGTTCATCAACGAGCACAATGACGAGTTGGTGCGTGAATTGCTCAAATTCGACAATTCTGATCTTCTTCGACAGGTTGCTTGCAATAGCCAGGAATACAGCGACTCCCTCGTGTTTCTTGCTCTTCGAATGATCCATCGGCACCCACTTGCCCTTACTGGTACTAATACCAAGGGAGAAAACCCCCGTTTCCTTGCTGTGCACCCCCAATTCAATGCTTGCCGAGAAATCCAAAACGTCCTCCGCCGCACCCCCACCCACGTCTCCTCCACCCCCTTCCCCACCCTCCTCCGACAACA
Organism: Parmales sp. scaly parma; assembly: GCA_030267985.1. Classification (NCBI taxonomy): domain Eukaryota; class Bolidophyceae; order Parmales; species Parmales sp. scaly parma. The sequence goes on along the minus strand of BRYC01000191.1, from coordinate 11,035 downwards.
CCTCCCCAAGCAGTTTGTCGACTCGTCAATCTTCGGCACCTACAACACCGCTTGCACGTTCATCAAGCACATGAAGTACGACAAGGCTGAGCTCACCGAGCTTTCCTCCGTCCTCAAGCCGATTCGCAAGTGCGACGTCTGCAGCTCCCTGGGCGCCAAACCTTGCGCACGGTGCAAACGCTCGTTCTACTGCTCCCCCTCCTGCCAAAAACAATCCTGGAAGAAGCACAAGAAGACGTGCAAGGCCCCGACCACCCCTCCAGCCACCTCATCCTCCCTCCGCACCCTCCATAAGGGCATGGCCCTCCTCAACATGTGCATACAGAGACCAGGTGCTGGAGACGGCCCAACGAGCGTTGTGCTTGATTTTCTGAGAGTTACTAGTGGCTGCGAATAAGTAGAGCGAATTGATAAAAAGTAATGAAAACAAAATTTTTTGAACTACCCGAACATATTTAATTTTGCTCTACCTTGACGCCCCACGGTGGCTCACCACTCCCTTGTTCCCACCCCCTTTGCTGAGCTTCCGTCCCCACTGTTTTGCGCTTGCAAAATCCCCTTGGTGTTGATTATTGCCTTGTCTGACATTCATCGTGATTTCATCTTCCCCTCTTGCTTTTCTGTCCGCCTCGTTGACTTTCTCATCGAGGATTCTTCTTCGCCTGTCTTCGTCCCTCTCCATTGCGTGCTGAACAGCTAACGCTTCTTGCGCCTCCCTCTCTTCCATTTCTCGCTGTTCCCTTTCCTCCCTCTCATCTTCCCACCTGATTTGCTCTAAACGCTCCTTTTCCTCCCTCTCGGCTTGAAGGCGGTCCTCCCTCTTGGCGACCATGAGTTCCCTCTGCTGTCGTTTCTTCTCCTCGAGAATTTGGGTCTTGGCTCTCTTGGCCTTCGCCGAGCGAAGCACGAGAGCAGCGAGCGAGCAAAAATAGTTGAGTTGGTTAGCGAGCGGCGAGCGAAGCGAGCGGCGAGCGAAGCGAGCTAGTCACAACTAGAGCACGGAGCTTCGCACTCTTCTGTCACAATGCTCGCTCGCTTCGCTCGCTCACCTCCTCTTCCCTCCTCATCTTCTCCTCCTTCTCTTTCTGCGCCGAGCGGGTTAGTTGAGTACTGGATGTGATGTGGTGGCTTGCGCTTCCTCGCACGCTTCTTTGCTCGCTCACCTTTGCATCGGAAATGTCCTTCAGCCTGTCGCCCATGGAGGCAACCTTGCTGAAGCTTGGTTGTGTTGTGGGCTTCTTCTTGGCGGGCTGAGGAGGCTTGACGATTGATTTTTTAAAGCGCTCCTTCGCCTTCTGCAACGACTCTTGGCGCGACTTTTCGAGGCGGGCCTTGAGCGCTTCGTCCTGGACGCGCTTCAACTCCTTCTTCTCCTTGTATTTTCGAATTTTCTCCGTCCTAGCCGTGCGAACCTCCTCGGCTTGTGTGTCCTCAATCTTCATCAGTTTTCTTTCTCGCTCTTCGGACTCGGCCTCGGCCTCGGCCTGCTGCTGTTGTCGGCGTCGCTCCCGCGCGATTTCCTCCAGCTGAATTCGTTCCTCCTCCTTTCTCAGTTGCTCGATTCTCTCCAGTTCTTTTTGGTGCAGCTCTTTTTTCAATTGCTGGTCGATCCGCTCCCTCTCTTGCTGCTCTAATCGCTGTTGCTCCTGCTTTAGCTCCATTTTCTTTTGTTGTTCTAATCGCTGCAAAACCTGCTTTTTTTCCACCCGCTCTCTCTCCTCCCTTTCTCTCTCCCTTTCAACTTCGCGGAGATCAACAACCTCTTCCTCGACGACCACGATTGCTTAAAATTGTAATTGTTTAGTAAAACTAAAAAAGGCGAATTACTTGAATCGGCCGTAACTCCATCGTATGGAGGTTTTAGATGCATACATTTGGACACGGCGGCGGATTTGGCCAGGCGCATCTTTTGGTGCGAGGAAGGTTGTTCAGGGATGGTCCAGATCAGAGGCATGGCACCGCCATGTGAGAAAGATAAAAAAACTAAAAAAAAGGCGAATTCACTGAATCGGCCGTAACTCCAACGCATAACGCCACTGAACACTCAAAATTGGACACGTTGGCAAATGCTATTGTTCAAAGACGTCCAAAACACCCCAAGTGCACGCCAAGTGAAACCTAAAAAAAACACAAAAAAAACGGCGAATCACTAATTTACCCAAAAAAAAACGCATCTCACCTGCTTTGGGCTTAGCCTGCACTATAACGGGCTTCGGCCTCGGCTTGTACAATTTCTTCAGCATTCTTCTGAACAAAATCCTCCTCCCAAACCTCGTTATCCTCCTCCCCATATTCTTCCTCTCCTCCCCCCTCCTCCTCCTCTCCTCGTTCTGCAGCAAACTCTCGTTTCCGACCACAACCACCGTATGCGTGTGCCCGCAGGCAACGCTGAGCGCCCTGAGGCCGTAGTTATTCGGGTCCACGTCGGTGATCTGCGGAGCGTAGCTGTTCGCCTCGTGGCCGGAGCCGAGCTGGCCCTCCTCACCCATCCCGAACATGAACAGCTCACCCCGGGCGGTCACGAGACCAGTGTGGGCGAACCCGCACGACACTTGGGTGACAATACGGGAGTGTAGGGCGAGGGTGGGGGTGAGGACGTCCGATTGTGTCCGAGCAGGATCATCTAAATCTACGCGCACAGCGAGCGAGCAAAAATAGTTGAGTAGATTAGTTCAGTAGTAGATCATGTGGAGGTGGATGTGAAATCTCAAACAAACTGGCGAGCGAAGCGAGCTGCGAGCGAAGCGAGCTAGTCACAACTAGAGTATGGTTTTGCGGCGAGCGAAGCGAGCTAGTCACAACTAGAGTATGGTTTTGCGGCGAGCGAAGCGAGCTAGTCACAACTAGGGTATGATTTTGCTGGGTCGCTTCGTTCGCAGTTTCGCACTCTTCTGTCACAAAGGCGAGCGGCGAGCGAAGCAGCGGCGAGCGAAGCGAGCTAGTCACAACTAGAGTATGATTTTGCTGGGTCGCTTCGTTCGCAGTTTCGCACTCTTCTGTCACAAAGGCGAGCGGCGAGCGAAGCAGCGGCGAGCGAAGCGAACTAGTCACAACTAGGGTATGATTTTGCTGGGTCGCTTCGTTCGCAGTTTCGCACTCTTCTGTCACAAAGGCGAGCGGCGAGTGAAGCGAGCTAGTCACAACTAGAGTATGATTTTGCTGGGTCGCTTCGTTCGCAGTTTCGCACTCTTCTGTCGCAAGGCTTGCTCGCCGCTCTCTCACCTCCTGAATCTAAATCTAAAGCTACATCTGCTGATGATGATGCCATGGTAGAAATGCCAATCCCGCACTGGCCGTACAGATTCCACCCGAACGAAAGAATGTCGCCCGAGTCAGTGGTGAGAACGGTGTGGCGATCCCCGCACGCCACGCTGCTCACGTAGGTGAGGTCGTCCTGCAGGCTGGAAATTAGGGTTGGGACAAGCCTTTTTGAGGTGTCAGCCCCCAACCCCAACCGCCCATTCTCCCCCCACCCCCACGAATACGCGGTGCCTCGGCGTGTCACGGCCACGGTGTGGTTCACCCCGCAAGAGACTGCGAGGATGGGGGTGGAGGCGAGGGAGGGGACGAGGGAGGGGATTGCGGAGGAGGAGAGTTTCCCTGTGCCCAGCTGACCGGCGTCGCTGCAGCCGAAGGTGTAGACTCTGCTGTGGGCAATTACTGCGGTGTGCTTTTCGCCCGCGCTCACATCTGTTACTGTGGGTGTGGGTGTGGGTGTGGGTGTGGGCGTGTCGTCACCATCCTCTGACGCGGGCTGATCGAAATCAAACACAATCTCCCTCGGCGTCTGAACGCGGCTTTGGCTCCCCCCACTCTTCCCCCCCCTCATCGCCCCGCTCCCAACCCTACCCCCCTGTATCTCCCCCCACCCGAACAACCGCCCGGAACCGTCTATAGCCATGCAGTGCTCCTCCCCGACCGAGATTTTCGCCCACTGTCCGGATCTTGATCTGGGTGCGATGCCTTTTATCCGCCCGATGGAACGGTTCTTCGCGTCCCGGCCAAGCTCCCCGGATCCCCACGAGTACAGGTTTCCGTCCTCGGAGGCCAAGACCGTTAGGGACTTGCCGGCGGAGATTGTGGGGGTTATTGGGGAGGGGTGGGAGGTGGGGATGGGGGCGGGGGTGGGGGACCGGTGGAGCTTTACAGAGGGGGGGGTGGGACCAAGGGCGTTGGAACGGGTGGAACCAAAACAGAGGACGGAGGTTGGGTGGGGGGGGAGAGGGGGGGGAGGGTTGGAATTGTTGGAAGGGGAAGATTTGTGGGACTTATTGTGGGGGGGAGGCAGGAGGTTGTTCTTCTTGGAGAGCTGCATCATTCGTTGCTGGGGGGTTTGTTGGGGGCGAGGCATTGTCCACTACGTGTCTATATGAGTTGAGTAATGATGCTTAATTTTGGTTCCAAATTTGAAATTTGGAATTCACTCCAACTTGACGTGTCCATCTTGAGAGGCCAAATTAAAGCTTGTTATTGATCCAAATATCGAGGTTTCTCCATACACCCCACAGCCCTCCCTCGTCCCATTTCCCTGTCAATCTCAATTAAATCTGTGAAGATGGACGAACAGCTCCTCCACGGGCATAATGATGAAGTGCGTTGCGTGGCGTTGCGGAGTAACGGTCATGTGGCATCGGGTAGTGATCACGGGTCAATCATCATCCACTCGACCAGCTCCAACAAGGTAGAATATCGAGCTGACAATGTTTTTGCTTTAGGTGTCAGAGGTCTTTGCTATCTTCTGGATGGCTCACTTGTGGCTTGTGGCTATGATGATGAGAACGAATCTAACGGCTTGAAGGTATTCAGCCCTTCCCTCGAGTTGGTCCATTCCTTGGTGGGACACGATGGGGATGTTGAATGGTGGGCGAGAGTGCAAGTGCTAGAGGATCACACGGATTGGATTCGTGCAGTGTGCTTCTCCCCCGACGGCAAGCAGCTGGCTACTGGAAGCTTCGACAAGTCCATCAAGACCTACAGCTTCAACGAGGGAAATGCCATCTTAGCGCACACGTTGGAGGGCCACACCAAGTACGTCAAGTCCCTCTCGTTCTCTCCCGACTGCAAACTCCTTTGCTCGGGAAGTAGCGATCATTCCATCAAATTTTGGAACCCTGCCGATGGAAGCTTGGTGAACAGCATCGACCAGGCTCACACCTCTACCGTCCGTAGCGTCTCATACTCCCCCAACGGGCGTATTCTTGTGAGTGCCGGTGGCTACGACAATACGATGAAGATCTGGGATGCTGAGACTTTCGAGCTCAAGCACACTTTCGAGCAGGAATACTCCACCTTCCAGCTCACCATCACGGCCGACTCCAACTTCATTGTTTCGGCCAACACAGACCACACAGTTAGAATCACCCCCTGCCGAGAGTACCACCTCACAGCCCTCACCCCCATTCTCAACCTCATTCTCCACATCGTCTACAAGTGGGAATTTGTGTCGTTTTTGGAGCCAAACGAAAACACCTCACCCCTCGAGAAAGTCATGAGGCTACTCGGCGAGTGCGTGTACAACGGCGGCTACAACGTCACCTCCGAGATCCTCTCCTTCCTCTCCCCAGCCCACCTCCCAATCCAAATTACCCCGACTAGATGGAAATTTGAGGCCTTCAACGATGACGATGACGATGACGATTATGGGGTTGATAATTATGATATTGAGAATGAGAATGAGAAAGATGCCGAGAATGAGAGTGAAGAAGAAGAAGAAGAAGAAGGTGATTATGATCATGCACATGTTCAAGGATGGAAGGAAGACGATTGATGGGGTGTTACTCTATTTGTGAAAAGCCTATAAATGTCTATTTATTGCTTAATAACATACTTCCCAACCGGTTGCTTCGTTTGCTCAAAAAATGCAATAACTTTCACCGTCAACAACAACTGTAGATCGAATGTTGATGTTAAAGTTTAGCGGAGAATGCTAATTGATTATCAAAACGCCGGACCGCAACAGGAACTCCACCACCACAGTTGGCCCATCCCCATTTCTCTGTATGCACATATTCAGGAGGGCCATTGTGGAGGGTTCGGAGCTCGGCTTCAGGGAGAGCAAGCCGAAATCTAAGTCCCGATCTGGGTGAACTATAACTTCTCGTACCGCGGGCCAATCACGCTTCTTGAGCCACTTGTGGTATATCAACAAATTCGCAAACTGAAATCAAACCATGAGCACATGATTCCATGAGAATTATTTGTTATTTCTATTTTTTCCCTAAAAGTTCATTTTCACTCGTCGTTTAAAAGTAGCGACGCGCAAAATTTCAGGTTAAGGCAGATGTTTCGAAAGCAGAAGCACATAAGATCTAAGTATCGTGGCTGGCGACTCAAATAAGTACGCATAAATAAACATTTTTCGCGAAATTTCAAGAAATTTTTTGATTTTTTGATTTTCACAGTCTTCGGGCGTGGGTTCAAATCCCACTGGCTTCAACTGATGGAGCTATGGCCGAGTGGTCTAAGGCGCTGTGTTCAGGCATTTTTGCTTGTGAGGTGTGTTTTTTTTGCTTGTGAAGTGTGTGGTTTGTGTGTTTGATTGTTTGAGCTATATTTTGAATTTCGTTGTAATATTGCTAGGCGTGCGGAGTTTTTGTTGGGTTTAGTGTGACGGTGGTTGTTGCAGCTGCATTGATAAATATGTGTGTATGGTTGATTGTTCTCGGATCAAACTGTGATATTTTAAATTTCTTTTTAATTTTTTTTTCCCTCTGCTCTACATTCCTCCTCCTCCTCCTCCCCCAAGCTCTATCCCTGTCTTTTCCAGCAAGGTCATGTCGATGCTGGTCCTCCGCTTGGCCATTCCTTTGACTACAGATCTTGGCGAGATGACTGATGTCCTTTCTATTTCTGTTTCTGATTCGTGTGAAATTCTCCCCTCGGCGATGGCCATATTCTCTCCGTACAAGTCGTCAAAGTTTTCCAAGTAATCGTGGTCGTTGTTGTTGTTGTTGTTGTTGTTGTTGTTGTTGTTGTTGTTGTTGTTGTTGTGGTTAGTTCTACTTTTCGCCGTTGTCGTTGTCGTTTCCGTTGTCGTCGCCTCCCTCTCCTTCTCCTCGTGCTCGTGTTTCAGCACGTGTTGCGCGATGCTCCCCGAAATCGTGCTTCTGTGGGCTGCGACCGAGACCTTCCTTCCGCTTCCAGTGAGTTTTTTGAACTCCATTAAGAAGCTCTCGAGCGTGTTTGCGAATCTTACAATTTTTGGATTAGTGGTTTCATTTCATTACCCCCCCCCCTCCCCTTACTCACCTCTTGGTCTGCCTGTGCTTGCTGCAAATCGTGTACTGCAAGCCGTTGTCTCTGATAATGTATCCCACACCGAAGCCGTCTGGAACAACTGGCCCAAAGCCGAACAGCCTCAGGCTTGGATTTCCGCAGTTTGAGGTGCTCAAAACTGTGTGGTTCAGCTCCTTCCACCCCTCGTCCTTGAACAGTGGCGTGTCAATGTTGTGCATGTCCGCGATGCACTTCAAGCTGTACAGGTGCCTGTCGATTCCCAAACCTAACGAGCACTTCTTGACCTGGGCCGAGTGCTCGGTAGTCGCCTCACACAACGCGAGCATTTTGTCCGAAGTGGAGGAGAACTTGGAGTTCCAGGTCTCGCAGAATTTTGCTGCCTTGGGGGTCAGGCTGCGCATCGCCTCCGTTCTACCGTGAAGAAACTTTTTGGTCAAAACCGGCTCATACGCATTCACCGTTTTCCCGTAGAGCCTAACGAATTGAGTGGGAAAATGTTAGTTCGGTAGTGGATGCACTCACTCACTCACTCACTCACCTGTAATACGCCAAGATGATGCTCATCTGAACGAACGAGTCGGGCGACATTTTGTTGCCCACAATGAAGCCCTTCCCATAGCGAGAAAACTCCAGCACGTGCACCTCCGAGGCGAGGATCTCGTCGCCCAAGGCAGTCTCGGCGCAGAATATTTTGCGAATGATTCCAGCTTCCATGTTGAATTTCAAACGCTTTGGGGTGGAATCGAAGACCTTGTTGTCGCTATCGTTGACGCTATCAACATCCATCTGGTTCACCTTCACCGACGCGTCGAGGAGATTCGGAACGACGTTCTTCTGCCCGTAGATCGTTTTCGTGATGCTCTGCGCAAATCTCACAACAGTATCAGCGAAAATATCGCTCACAAATCTCAACGCCGTGTGACCGTCAATAGCGCTGTGCTCGAAATTCACACCAGCGCTCCCATCTTTGCACACAATCAGCTGCAGCTTGTCGTACCAGCGGTTGATGCACGTCCCAGACTGGTAGTCCGCCCCGTTCTTGTTCTTTCTCTCGCTCAATTGATACGTCCCGTGCAAGCAGTTGCTCGCCGCATCGTGGATGTCAGTGGGAGTGTAATCGTCGAGGGCGAGCACGAACCTGCAAAATGGGTTGCAAAATGGGTTGCAAAATGGGTTAGTGTACTGGGCTCGCTCCTCACTTCGCTCGCTCCTCGCTTCGCTCGAACTCACAGCGCCGAATCGATAATCCTCAGCACGCCGGTGTTGTGCTCGGGGGAGTGACGAACCAAAGCTTCCCTTGTTTCGGCCCAAGATGTTCGGTCCATTGTCGTCAATACACCCACGCTCGCCTCGAACTGAGACTGCACACCAGAGGTGGCGATGTCGTCGTCACCCGAGTGAGTGTCGTGGTGAGTGTCGTGGTGCTTGATCCCATCGTGCGAATGAACAAAGTTCGCATCGTTCATGATCGCTTCGAGAATCTTCTTTATGCCCTCCTCGTCGACACCAACACTCCCGTCGTCGTTCATCGCGCGGAAGTAGTAAGGAATGGACTTGTACAGCACCGCAACGTGGGTGGCCTTCACGTCCGTAACGACGAAATCGGTCTTTCCCTTGACAGGAATCCTCGCCGAGCCGAAGATGTACCGAAACTGAATGAATTGAATTGAATTAGTTAGTAAGCTGTGTTTGTATTGTATTTGTTGTGTTGTGTTGTGTTGTGTTGTGTTGTGCTGTGATTTTGGGGGTGTGGAATTTACTTGGAGACCCCCCCCACAACCCCCCCCTTTTTCCGCCTGCGCTCGGCTTGATGGACACAGCTGTAGCTCTTCCCTCGCTACCGCTCGGCTCGGTCGATCGCAATGTACGCAGCTTCGCTCGCTGCGCTCCCCTTTGTATTGCGCTCACCTGGTCCATACAAAGGGGCACGTCGCCGCGAACCTTATCCGGCGGGAGCTGCTCGCTCTTCAAAACAGAGATGAACTTGAGGGAGGAGAAGACCAGGGAGGCGGCTCGGCCCGTCTGGGAGTTGGAAGACTTTGTGTCCGGACCGGACTCGAGGAGGAAGAAGGGGTTGAGGTTCAGGACAACTGAAGCATCCGGGGCAAGGTAGGCATCAGACCAGAACTCCTCGATGTAGGAAGCACGGCCAGGCTCTGCATCGTACTCCTCGAGCAAGATTTGGAGCTTTGGCCCCTCCTTCTCAAGGAAGGCAGCAGCAACACTCTTGGTGACTGCATTGGCACTTGGGGACTGCAGGAGAGAGAGGTTGGCAACGAATGTTTTTATCGTTTCTTGGAGCGATGGAATAGGAAGCTTAGCCAAAGATTTTTGGTGGGCGTACGTGATTTTTTCGGCCATATGCTATTTGTATCTGTGGTGCTAGGGGTTAATCAGATATTTTTGAAGAATCTTAATTGAAGGATTGAACACTATTCTTGCCCATCTACTGCGATTTACACTATCTCGTTCCGAGTAAGGAGTTGAAAAGCGGTAGAACACCTCTTGCTGTTTGCTGTTCTCGCAGCGAAAACTCAGAGGGGAGTTTATCCTCGGCACCTACAACACCGCTTGTACGTTCATCAGGCACATGAAGTACGACAAGGCTGAGTTGAACAAGGTGGAAAACGCGGTTGACGCGGTTGAAGAAAACGACTCGCAAGTGCGACGTCAAGTCGCGGAGCCGTCTTCGAAGCAGAATTTGACCGGGTCACTTCAATTTGTCCGTCGTGCACAACAACTTCGCGGTTCTTGTACGACGATATCTCCACTTGTCCATAAAACAAAACAACTTGGGATAATGCTGTGTAATCGTTGGTCGGCCTACGCCTGCGAGCTGACATGTGCGGAGAAGAGAGGGGACGACAATGACAACGACAATGACAACGACGATCACAACGACGATCACAACGACGACGACGAGTCTTTGTGGCCGCAGATCCCTGTGGAGGTCGACCCCGATGCCAAAGTGCCGCGGAAGCGCGTGCAAAAGGTGACGGAAGAAGTTTCGGACGACGACGAGGATGACAAGATAAGGACAAGGTCAAGGAGGAGGAGCGAGAGAAGAAGGAAAAGGAAAAGGAGGACAAGGACAAGGACAAGGACAAAGAGAAAGAGAAGGATCAATCGTCGTTAGTCCAAAAGGGCTACCACGCGTTAACGTTCTTGCCCTCAGAGCGGGGTTTCGAGGAACTGATCATGGCGTGCCATCGAACGGACGAGATCGCTAATGGAGGAGAAAATACCCGCGTTCGGGGTTTGCTTGTGGTTGCAGGGAATGGTCGAAAGGTTCGGGGGGGAGAGCTGGGCGTGCTGGACACACCCGTTCACGGGAAGCCGTCGACCATTGTTAAGGTGAATGGGGGTGAGAATGGGGAGGAGAACGTATTGAAGGGCGTACCAGATAAAATTTACAGTTGCGAGGTACCATCGCTCTACGGGATTAGGGAAAAACTGCCGGATTGCTTGGAGTGCATCGCGGAGACGGAAGACAGAGTGGTCATGGCCATCAAGCACAAGACGCTGCCGTTTTCGGCCGTGCAATACCATCCCGAGAGTATCCTGACAGAGTGGGATCGGCTTGAGGATTTTGCAGAACTGCGTTGGTGCAGTTGCGATACAGTGACGCTGATGTGAAGGAGGGGGGGGATGGGGACTGAGTGAGGATAGTAGAACTAAGTAAACTTTTAGGGCAAAGAAAAAATTTACCATGCTTTCAAATTTCGCAAGAACTCTTTTTGTATGTTGGCTTCTCTCGCCCTTCTCCAGTCGTCCCAGTGGATGCTCATCACGGTGAAAT
>BRYC01000190.1:37878-68407 GCA_030267985.1 Parmales sp. scaly parma | reverse complement strand
AAAGGGAAATCCAAGTACTACGAGGGCAAGATTGCGAGAGACAACAAGGATGGAACGTACGACATCAACTACGACGACGGAGAGAAAGAGAAGGACGTCAAGGCCGACTTGATCGAGTCTCTCGAAAAAGACTCGATGAAGGGGAAGTCATCTAGTTCCAGATCCCGCTCCAGATCGAACTCCCCCTCCTCTTCTTTTTCTTCATCCAAAGACCGACTCCTCTCAATTAAAATAACAAAGGCGCTTGCCAAGCTCCAATCAAGGTCAAAATCAGATGGCTCTATCCGCGCTGTCTTCAACAAGATCGACAAGGACTCCTCCGGCTCAATCTCCAGTTCCGAATTCAAGAAATTCTTGTCCAAGATCGGTTGCGATTTGAGTTCTAAGGAGTGCAAGGAGCTGGTGCAGGTCATGGACGCGGACAACAACGGTAGCATCGATTTGAGCGAATTTTTGAATTTCGTTCTGAGCGACGTCCTTGAGGGGGAGGTGAGTAAGCGGTCCGTTGACCGCCAACAAACGCAGCAATCCCAACTAACCCAAATTTAATAGGAGTTCGACGAGGTCAAGAAGACCTTGCTGAAGGGAGTTGAAAAGGCGGGGAAGAGCAAGGAGGAAATTCACGAGATCTTCGACGACTTCGACGACAAGTCCTCCGGGTGGATCAAAATCAAGGACTTTGAAAAGGTCCTTTCCTCCAGGCTCAAATGCAAGCTGAAAGATTCCCAGATTTCACTTCTCACGAAGAAGCTCGATCCGGACAGGGAACGGAGCGTCAACTACGAAATCTTCGAGGCGTGGCTGGATAGCGGGAGGAGCTTGTCGAATGTTGAAAAGAAGCTTCGGGCATTCTTCTACTCGATGGAAAAGAAGGATTTCTTACCCAAGTATGTGTTCAAGAAGATGGACCCGAAAGACCGGGGAAGCGTCAAGAGGAAGGACTTTAAGGATACGCTGGAGGGATTCGGCGTGGGGATGAGCGGGCAGGAGATTCGGGCGTTCATGGACAAGTACGACGAGGATAAGAGCGGGAAGATTGAGCTCGAGGAGATTAAGAAGGTTTTGAAGAAGAAGAAGGGCGGGGAGAGTAACGACGAGGATAGCGATGGCGGAGAGGGGAAGAAGAAGGAAAAGGAAAAAGAAAAGGAAAGGGGGAGGAGCAAGGGGAGGAGAAGTCGATCTAGAAGCAAATCGAAGTCAAGGTCAAGGTCCAAATCAAACTCCAGATCCAGGTCCAGGTCAGTTGACGAGTCAGACGAAGAAATGACCCTCGTCGCCTCCGAGGTTCGTTCGAAGCTCAAATCGCTGGGCAAGCGAACAAAGTCAACCGGCGGGCTCCAGAAGCTCTTCGAAGAGTTCGATGAGAACGAGGACGGAGTCATCGACAAGAAGGAGCTCAAAAAAATTCTCAAGAAGCAGCGGATCGCGCTGTCCTCTGAACAGATTGCGGATTTGATCGATTGCGTTGACTTGGACCAGAACGGGAGCATCAGGTGAGTGAAGCGAGCGAGCCTTGTGGAAAACGAGCGGCAACTGAAACTAACCTTCGCTCGGTTCGACGCAGCTACAAGGAGTTCATCGAATTCGTCTACGCGAGCAACTCGTCGAGCGCGGCGATCATCAAGGTCAGGAAGAGCATAACAGGCGGGATGGACGCGGACTGCGACTGCGGGAAGATCTTCAAGAAGTACGACAGCAAGGGGAGCAACTTTGTGAAGCTTGCTGATTTCAAAAGTGCCGTGGGGAAAATCTCGGGGGGGAAGGTCAAGAAGGGGGAGGTGGAGGATCTGATCAAGAGGTGAGGGAGAGGCGAGTGACGACAAGGCACTGTGGAAAAAACTAACGAATTCATTTTCCCCCCCTCAGATTCGACCCCGATGACGACAAGGTGATCAACTACGAGATGTTCCTCGCGTGGCTAACCCGTGGCAACGACGCCACCCTGGTCTACCGAAAGTTCGCCCACTTCTTCGCCGTGCTCGACAAGCGGAGCAAGGCGTCGATGTCGAAGATCTTCGCCAAGAAGTTCGACAAGAAGGGGAAGGGTTACGTGGACGGGAAGGGATTCAGGAAGGGAATGGAGAGGTGAGACCGAGCGAGCGTTATGAGCGAGTTACAAGAGTTACTAACTAAACAACATATTCGTATTCAGGCTCGGAATGCTCGTCGACGAAAAGGAAATTGAGGTGCTTGTTACGAAGATCGACGGGCGGAAGAAGGACAAAATTACGAAGGAGGACTTCAAGAAGTTGGCCGAGTTCGAGAAGTCGGAGAAGAAGGAGAAGGAGAAGGGGAAGAGTGCAAGTCCGAAGAAAAAGAGCAGGAAGGACGAGGAGGAGGAGGAGGAGAGCGGCAGCGGCAGCGACAGCGGCAGCGAGAAGGATAGAAAATCCAAGAAATCCAAATCGAAAGACAGAGCCTCCTCAGAGAGCGGCAGCGACAGCGGCAGCGGGAGCGGCTCAGACAGCGGAAGCTCGAAGGACAAAAAATCCAAGAGACATTCCAAGAAGGACAAGGAAAAAGGAAAAGGAAAAGGAAAGGGAAAGGCAACAGCAACAAAGGGAAAAGAAAAAGAAAAGGAGGTCGATCTGAACGATAAAACTGCGGACTTCTCCGAATCCATGTCTGCCCTCCTAACCTCCCTCCGCACCCTTTCCGAGGACTCTGCCTCCTCCGGCGGGCTCCGCTCGATGTTCATTGAGATCGATGAGGCCGCTACGGGAACGCTTCCCCCTGACGTCCTCAGCGGGGTCTTCGACGAATTCAAGGTGACTCTTGACGAGGTTCAGATGCGGATTCTTAGGAGTAACTTCTGCGAGGATGCGAATAGTGGGGGCAACAACGAGGAAGAGAACGGCGAGAACGAAGCGAGCGGGGACGGTGGTAAAAATGGTGACAGGGGCGGCGGAATTGGAATTAACTACGAGCTGCTGTGCGATTTTCTCGAGTACACCCCCGAGACTGAGTCGTTGCTAGTGATCGGGGAGGCGATATCTCGGCAGGTATCCCCCCCCCCGTCCCTGGGCGGAATAATGAAGAAGAAGGTTCAGGCGATTGACCTGATGGAAGTATTTGGGAGGGGAGATGAGGGGGGGGAGGGGACGTTGGGGAAGGTGGCGTTTGGGAGGTGTTTGACTGAGGACTGCAAGGTTAAGCTTACGAAGGTGGAGATGAAGGAGGTTTGCGAGAGGTTTGGGGAGGAGCAGGAGGAGGAGGATGACGAGGGAGAGGGAGAGGGAGAGGGAGAGGGAGAGGGAGAGGAGGGCAAGAAGAAGAAGGCAAAGGCAAAAGTAAAATCCCCAACCTCCAAAAAAAAGCCCTCGAATGTAAAGATCGACTACCTCTCCTTCATCTCCTTCCTCTCCGCCCACTCCCAACCCAAGACAATGTCCCACATCGCCCGGTTCGTAAAAAACACCTCCTCAACGGCCTCGGCCTTCAACTCAGCGTTCTCCCTCGCGACCTCCAACCCCACTTGTACCCTTGACCAGTTCAAGGTTGCGATGGACGTCCTGGGGGTGGTCATTAGTGAGGGGCAAGTGCTTAGCTTGTTCCGAAAGGGGGGGAAGACGCTGGAGGACATTAAGTATCAGGACTTTGTCAAGGCGAGCATCAAGAGGAACTTTGCGCTTAATCTGAGCAAGGCCAAGATGGCCAGTAAGAGACTGTTTAATAAGAAGAAGGGGGAGGGGGAGGGGGGGGGGAGGAGAATGATATTGAGAAGGGGGAGGGGGGGGGGGAGGACAAGGAGAATGATAATAAGAAGGGCAACAAGAAGGACAAGGACAAGGAAAAGGAAAAGGGGAAGAGCAAATCCTCCTCCCCCTCAAAAAAATCAAAATCCTCCAGCGACGACAAGAAGTTCGACGCGGCCGACAAGCGCCTCTCCGCCTCCCGGTCCCGGTCCCGCTCCCCAACAAAGCGGTACAAGGAGTCCCTCGCAACTGCCAGGGCAACTGACGACATGAAGGACACCCTCAAGGCCGCGATGAAGATGGCCTTTCAGTTCTTCGACGAGGACAACTCTGGGAGTATCGATGCGGCTGAGCTCGGGCATATATTGAGGAGCTTAGGGCACGATCCGAGTAAGACTGACGTGAATACTATTCTTGCGAATGCGAGTAGTAGTGGGGATGGGAGCCTTGATTTTCAGGGGTTTACGAGGTGGACGATGCCGTTTTTGATGGAAAAGATGAGGTGAGGGAGTTGCTATTAATAAAAAAATTTACACACACACCAAACTAAAAAACTAAACTTAACATTCTCGGATCACCCCATTACAGAGAAACGAGCTCGCTGAAGAAGAGCCACTTGAGGGAAATGTTCATGGCGTTCGACACTGACAACAGCGGCAGCATATCAAAGGACGAGTTCGTCTACATGACTTGCACGAAAATGGAGGTGCTGGAGAAGAAGGAAGCGCTGGCTCTCGTAAAGGTGCTCGACACCGACGGCGACGGGCAGGTCAGCTGGAGGGAGTTTGGGGAGATTAGCTCCTTACTGGACACGTTTTTCGACAAGGAGCAGTTTTCCGCCTTTGGGATCAGCACGCTGGCGCACAGCGCCCTTCGAAAGCTCCACATGGGAGTTATTCCGGACCCCTATGCCCTGCTCCAAGCGTTTGTTGGCGTGCCGAGTAGCTACAGGAGCAGCGTTTTGGCGGCGTTGGACAAGGACGATCGGCACAGCTTGGCGCACACGCTTACGCCTGCTTTTGACGACGAAAACGGGATTGGGATCAAGGACATGGACGTCAAGGTTGTGAGCAAAATTAGACACTTCAAGGACGAGACGGGGAGCCAGGCGTTCGAGAGGGTCAGCGAGGTGATTCTGAAGCCTAGGGGGGGCATAGGAGTTCCGGGCGAGAGCTCGAACTCCGGCAAGAAGGACTTTTTCCAGTTCCAGATCGAGCTGAAGAGGGCGGCGGGGGTGCCCGTGCCGCACGATGCGAGGGCCGAGGACGTGGTTCAGAGGAGTGTCAGGGTTGTTTTGTTCTACGAGACGCCCACGAATGTTAGGGAGGAGCACTTCATCGGAAACACGTACAAGAGCCCAGCCTTCCAGCACCACAGCAAGGAAGACTGCTGGGTGTTCCCGAGCGTGAAGGACGTCGACGGAGACAACAAGTTCATCGTGAGGACGGACTTTGACGCGGGGAAGGGCAGCGAGAAGGACATACACGTCTTGATCGAGCTGACGGTCACGTTGAGGACCATGGTCGAGAGGCATCTCAAGAAGAAGAAGAAGAAGAAGAAGAAAGAAGAGAGTGAGGAGGACAGCAGCGACAGTGATGACAGCGACTCGGACGATGATAGCGACAGTGATTCGGACAGCGACAGTGATTCGGACAGCGACAGTGATTCGGATAGTGACAGTGATTCGAGTAGCGACAGTGATAGCGACAGCGACAGTGATAGCAAGAAGAAGAAGAAGAAGAAGAAGAAGGCCAAGGCGAAGAAGGAGAAGGAGAAGGACAAACTGAAAAAGAGCAAGACGAAAAAGGGGGAGAAATCGAAGAAAAAGAGCAAGGGAAAAGGCAAGGGAAAAGGCAAGGGAAAGGGCAAGCGGAAGAAGAACAAGAAGAAAAAAAAGAGCAAGAAGAAGGGAGGAACTACCCTCAGGGTCGACGATGAGGACGACTTCGAGGAGAGGGAAATGAGCTGCGGGTGGTGCCTGCTCAGCTTGAAGGAGCTGAGGGATATGGAGAGGACCACGCTGCAAAAAATAACACTCAAGGGGGGTAGCCCATTCAGCAGCGTCAAGATCAAGCAGGAGGAAATTTCAGCGAGGAGGAAGGGTTGGAGGGGAATGGTCCAGGCGGTTGTCGGGAAGGACGACATCAAGAGCGAGCTGGAGCTTACGGTTACGCCGTTCAGCAAGTTGAGCGCTACTAAGCAGGAGCACATTAGCTTGCTCCCGAGCACGATAATTTGCCCGATGGAGTGGTGCCCCCTGATCAGGGTTTACAGGGAGTACGTGTGTGAGATGCTGCACAGCGCCGAAAACGGCCCCACGAGGAGCCAGGCACCGTGCCAGAGCGGAGCCTTCGCGGAACCGGTTTTGGCACAGTTCCCGAAAATTGTCAGGTGAGCGAGCGAAGCGAGCGAGCCTTGATGAAGACTCCAGCGATGGATCTCGCGAAATGGCTACAGACATTATGGCTACATCCACTACTAAACTAACATTATTCCACTCAATTCATTTGGCTCGCTCGTTTCGCTCGTCCCTCATTCAAAATGCGACTCGTGCAGCGATCCAGCCATGATCAAGGCGCTTTGCAGCCACTGGTACCAGCAAAAGAACGCCATGAAGCAGGCGGGAGGCTTCACGAGCAGCCAGTGGAAGGACCCGAAAAAAATTAGAGACGCCTTCTACTACGTTGTCCACAGGTTGTGGCTGGCAAGCTGTGCGAAGAACGCGCAGGTGAGCGAGCGAGCCTTGATGAAGACGAGAGTAGTAAAGCGAGGAATCCCGCGAAATGGCTACAGACATAATGGCTACATCCACTACTAAACTAACATTATTCCACTCAAATCTTTTTGACTCGCTTCAATCGTTTTGCTCTTGCTTCATTAAAAATGCGCCTCGCTTCGCTCGGCAAAGTTGCCCCTGGGGAGGGTGGGGGAAACGTACGAGCAGGTAGAGAAGAGGGCGGAGTGCATCAAGAGCATCTTCTTCACCAGTGGAATTGACGTCCTGCGTCCAATGAAAGGGGCCGAGGGGGAGGAGGAAAGGTTGTTCAGTCCGTTCAACACCCGGGAGGTTTGTTTCGAATTCACGAATTAGAAATCTTTTTGAAATTTTGTGTGGGTGGGAATGGGAATGGGAATGGGAATGGGAATAGAATGGGTGGCATGACATATAGATAGAGGAAGGATGGAGAGGAAACAGCGCTACGATATAAATTACTACGTATTATTACTGTCCAATTAATGAAGCAATAAATTTAGCGAAGAAACAGATATTGAAATTGGTTTCTGACTTGTTTAATGGACGACCCAGAGCAGGTTTGCGTGAAAAGCTAAAACTGTGGTTTCACACGAAATTGGGATTTATGTTATTATGCTAGGGAGAAGGGGACAAGGAACTCCAGTACCACGCTAGTTGGTCCATCCCCAGCCCCAGGCCTCTGTATGCACATATTTAGGAGGGCAATGCCCTTGTGGAGGGTGCGGAGGGAGGATGAGGTGGCGGGAGGGGTGGTCGGGGCTTTGCACGTCTTCTTGTGCTTCTTCCACGCAGACTTCTGGCAGGAGGGGGAGCAGTAAAACGTGCATTTGCACCGTGCGCACGGTTTGGCGCCCAGGGAGCTGCAGACGTCGCATTTGCGGGTCGGCTTCAGCACGGCCTCAATTTCTACCAGTTCAGCCTTGTCGTACTTCATGTGCTTGATGAACGTGCAGACGGTATTGTAGGGGCCGTAGATCTCGTGGTGTTTGGTAGGGAGGGAATGGAGGAGGAGGGTGGGGAAGGGGGTGGAGGAGACGTGGGTGGGGGTGAGGCGGAGGACGTTTCGGATCTCTTTGCACGCATTGAATTGGGTAGACTCGGCAAACTCGAGGGTTGTGTGGTCTGTCGGGTCGGTATCGGTGAGGGAAGGTGGGTGCCGATGGATCATTCGAAGAGCAAGAAACACGAGGGAGTCGCTGTATGCCTGGCTATTGCAGGCAATACGTCGAAGAAGTTGAGAATTCATGGATTTGAGCACTTCACGCACCAACTCGTCATCGTGCTCATTGATGAACTTGTGGCAGTCTGCATACGATCGTGAGTTGATCCACCCATCCATCTCACACTTCCAATAAGCCACTGGTGCGTACAAGCGGCGCATCTCCTTATTACCCAACGAACGAGCTTCCTCGGGAGTGAGGGAGAGCAAGCCGATGATCTCAGCACAGGCTCCACTCCTACGGGCAATGTCGAGGGGAGTTTTGCCTTCCTTGTCTTGTGTGGTGAGGGCCTCTGGATTCAAGCCAATCGACTGCACGCCCACACTGGTAAGAGCATGTGTGTGTGTCTGAGCTTTCGCTGCCATCCAATGATGTGGCAGTCGTCCATGCTCATCTTTCTCACGAGCAAATCTAAGTCCCGATCTGGGGCAACCATGTCCTTGTACCGTGGGCCATTCACGCTTCTTGATCATCTTGTGGTGCTCATTTAAAGGCATAAATTTATGCTATCTCAATCGTGCGTGATAGAAAAAGTTTGGTTTATATTTTTTTCCCGCAAAACTCTCTCCGATGTCTTCGATAGTGGCCACCACACCGGCAGCTGTGGACTCCCTGGTTGTTGCCAAGGTCGGTAAGATCGGTCAGAAGCACAACACACCTTCCCCTGGCGAAGGCGACCGTGTTTTTTACGAATCTCTCTACAAGCAAAACCCCAGTTCTCTCATGGCAATGGAGTGGTGTGTCGCATTCGGGGTGCTGTCTGCCGTTGAGGCCGCGAGAGTGAATAAGCTCTTGATCCAGGTGAAGGCAGAAGGTGGGAGGAGCGGGTTCTCCCAGAGCTCGCAACTTTCGCCGCCTGCTCAAAAGCAAAAAAAGCAAAAAACAACAATAGAGGGGGAGGGCATTTCTGATGTTGGTATATCTGTTGGGTCGGGGTCTGTGGCGATTGGGGGCGTTAGTAGCATGTGATACAATAAAGAAGGACTTATTTATAAATGATCTTTTTTCTCAAATCCAACTCCCAAAGACTCCCCACTCATTTCCAACTCCTCTTCTTCCAGTCCATTCTATTAATTTAGTTTTACAAACTCCAAGCATTGACAAGGATCATCTCGAACTCTTCGTCGCTATCAATTTCCGCGCTCAAATCATTGTAATATTCCACGAACTCCTCCTTGGTGACCATTCCGTCCGGCGTTGTCTCCCACATGCTCATAAACTCCTTGGCCGCCTCCTCGACACTCTTGACCCCCTCGGCCACCATGGGGTCACTCGCAATTTTGTACTTCTCCAAGATATCGTCGACCGTAACCATGCCACTCCCATCGGCGTCCAGCACATTGTACGCCCTCATAACAACTCCCACCCTGCCCTCGTTCATCTCCCCCCTGACGGCCGAGATGAACTCCGTGAGACTCACGACACCGTCCCCGCCCTTGTCGAAGTATCCGAAGAGGATCTTGAACTGCTCGTCGTCGAGCGACACGCCCATGTCGCGGAGGCCCCACTTCAGGTCCTCGACGTCCAGCTTGAAGTCGCCCGTTTCATCCATGGCGCGGAACGCTGATTTTAGGTTTCGCACCGCGTTCTGTAATGTTGGGTAAAGTAATGCCCATTAATATTTTGCATCCACTTATCCTCATCTTCCACTCACTTCACTCACTCACCTTGCTCCTTGCCCGCAAAATACTCAACACCTTCTGAATTAGACCCTCCGGCGTGAGCGGCGGGGGCAAATTCCTGTCGTCAACGGCCGCACTGGGGTCGTAGGCCGTAACAAACGCAAATATATTCTGGTTCATTTCGGGCTTGACGTTGGTCTCCGCCGTCCTCCTCCCGCTGAACTCCCCCCCCAGCACCCCGATCTTTCCGTGGACGGTGTTGGTGTTGCCGCAAATTTCGTACTCGCCGCCAAAGTCGCTCACGTAGTTGTAGCGGGTGTCGGCGGAGAGGAGCTCCTTGGTGGCGCAGTGGCGGATGATAACGTCCTGTCCGGCAAGGACTGGGGAGCCCTTGGAGAGCATCCGGGTTGCGCCGGAGTCCTTCGAGACGGCCGGCTTCTGGGCGACCCAGACTGAGGCGTAGGTTACGGTGCTGCGAAAACAAAAACAGGGGGTTAGAATTTAGAAAAAATTTTCCAAAATAAAATAGACTCTCAAACGGAAACTCACCTCGTCATAAACACCAACTGCTTGTTACTCATGGCACTCGCCTTCCTCTCGTTCTTCAGGCTACTCGCCAAATACAACGGGGCGCCAAGCATGCCGCTCCTCTTGTCGATCCTCAAACTCGGGTTGGCCATGAGCCTGAAAGGAACCCCCCACCCCACTATGCCGCCGTCGTCTTCCGCCTCCTCGACCCGCGAAATGATGAACGTGTTCCTAGCCACGCAGTCGCTCGACGCGCAGACGCTCACCGCGAACTCGTTGTTGTCAAAACCGGCGGACTCAAACGGGTCGCAGGCCAGGCTACCGCAAGTTTGCTTGTGGGCAAGGACCACGGCATCGCCGAACCGGAGGGTGCCGTCCTCCGAAAATGTGTGGGGGACAGGCTGGGTGCAGGTTGCTATTTTCGAATTAAAAGTGCCCATTGTCAGGGTGCCTTGGGCGCGGGCGCGTTTAAAGTCGCCAAACTTGGATTCTTCAAGGCAGACATCTTCAAGCCTGATGGAATTGGTTGGGCGGGGGTTGGGTAGGGATGGTGAGAAAAGTTGTTAGGGGGTTAGTAGAGTATAGTGGAGTAGAGTGGAGTGGGGTGGAGTGGATGGGAAAGGGAGTTAAGGATGACCAAGCAAGTTGCAAGTGAAAGAAGTTGAATTTCATCGAGACAAAACAGAGAGCTCAGTACGTACCAGTTCCCTACTCGGACCTTGCGGCCGTATCTAGCTCCGCCAGCAAGCTGCTGTGGTGTGAAGTTCATGGGTAGGGGAGGATTTTTGGAGGATTTTTTGTCGTTGCTCCAGCACTCAAAAAAAAATAAAAAAATTGCAATAAAAATTTGTATAAAAATTGGGACACTTAAAACGTGAGCAGCGTTGCACAATAAAGGCTCGGTCATTTTTATGACTCGTAAGGACTACACAGATCTTGCACCTACCTAAATAAGAACTCTTGAGGTCGTCTTTACACCGAAATAAAAAAAGTTCAATTTCGCAAAACTACTTCATGGAACCAATCAAACCGCTTCCGTACGGGGAGAACTGTGACTACAACGAGGAAGAGAAAAAGGTGTGGCAACAGTGCCTCGACGCAGGGCTGGATGGAGAAGAGGTGAACACTGTGCTGAGCTATACTGCTGTGCTGCAAACAATCAGGGGAAACTGGGACGAAAAAAACAGGGTGCAGACAACTAAAGACTATTTTAAGCTTATGGTGGTGAGCAACCCAAACCTTACCCAAAATTACATTACATCCTCTAATTCGCTCGCTGCTCGCTTCGCTCGCTTTCAAAGGACTACCGAACAAAGACTGACTGCTACAAGAAGCTCCATGAGGAGAATGAGGACGTCAACTTTTTCGATAAGGTGAGGATGAAGTGTGCGAAATGGCTACAGACACAATGGCTACATCCACTACTAAGTTAACCATTTTTTCCACCCAATTCGTTTGGCTCGCTCCGTTTGTTTCGCTCGTCCTTTATTAAAAATGCGCCTCGCTTCGTTTGGAGCAGAACTGGGACACTCGCATCTATGGCAAGGACAATCACGGCCACTACATTTTTGTGGAGCGCATCTGCTGGTATAAGCCAGCGGCGCTGATCGATTATTTCAAATCGGATGACCATCTGACGAACACTCGCGCCGTCCTGTGCGAAGCTATAGAGAGTAAAAAGGGCAACGATAAAAAAAATTTCAACGGTCTGTATAAGCACGTCCATATCCTAGATCTCACCGGACTCAGTTTTGGTCACTTCAGTTCCAAAGTTAGAGGCGTCTGCAAGAACGTCGTGGTGGAGATGGGCAACTTTTACCCAGAAACCATCCACAAATTGATGTTTGTGAACGCAAGTCTGGGATTCAGGGCGATTTGGAGCATCTGCAAGCCTTGGCTGCACAAAATTACTCTGGAAAAAACAAAGGTTTTAGGAAGTGGGGTGAAGCTGGTCGAGGAGTTAAAGAGAAACGACATTGAGATTGGAAGCATACCGGATTTTTTGGGTGGGGAGAACAAGGGAGAGAGGTTGCGGGGATGGATTGATTTTTGTAGAAAAAGGGGAGAAGGAAAAGAAGAAAATTCTGGGACGTAAAGCACAATTTTGCAATTTTGAAGACGGCGGGACAAACACGAGCAAATTATTGTATAATTAAGCTAAAGTCACTTAAATTTACTTAACTTACATGTGAATGGGGTCGGGCACGGCGGGAAAAGAGCGGAAAAAAAAAAAATAAAGAGAAAAAAAAAATAAACAATATTATAATTTATCGAGTCAGCTGCACGCCCTCCAAGTGGAAAATACCCAACTTAGAGCCGAAGTGGATGAGTTGAAAGACCTCCTCGCACAAATGGAATCCAAGCAAGAACCGAAAGTGAAAAACCTCCTCAGGCAAACTACTCATGAAAATGAAAGACTCAAAGTCAAAAACAATGCGCAGCTGGTCATTGAAAACGACATTGAAAGAGGAAGCGATTCACCAATTCTAACCTTCATGTCAATCTCACAGCTGCAGCTACTAACTTCCATAACCAAGAGCCTCCTCGAGCTCCGCTCCAACAGCCAGCCGAGCAACTTAAGCCAAGTTCACCAAATATTCACCAATCACGCAACCCTCCTTGCTCCTCTCGAATCGGTCTGTCCAAAAATAAAAATCCTCCTCTCCCACCTCCTGACAAATGCAACCAACGTGAAACAAAACAAAGCTAGGGTCTCCGCCGGCAGCGAGGCGACTCGACTGCATGAATTGACCGACGCCGAGGCTGAAGTGCTGGGGAAGTCGTTCAGGAAGTTTCTGCTCGGAAACAAAGAGGTGGCTACAGCGGTGAACGCGTGGAAGCTCGACAACCCCATCCTGCAGCCCTTGTTCACAGTGGGTGCTTTTGAACCCTTGGTAGAAGGAATTGCAAAGGAACTTATGGTGGCCTCGAAGCTCGGACTGGCGAAAAGAGTTATTGTCGGGGCATTGCTTTCTATAGGCGACATGATTACAGACATTTGGGTCATCATTTCCTACCTCAGGATAGGAAATACGTCCGGGGCATACTCACTAATGGCCATGATTGGTACGAGTCTATCAGTACAGCTGCTGATTACCTACGGACAGAACAGGAAGAAGAGCAAGTGGGTGATCTTGCGAGAATTGCTGTTCGTTGTCACATTTTTGAAACCGGCAGTGGACGCGTTCAGAGTTGCGACCGGCCACGAGGATGAAGTTTCAGTGATGAGTCCTCTTGTGGAGATGGCTATGGGAAAAGGGACAGAGCTCGCGTTCGAGAGCATACCCGGAGGTCTTCTTCAGGCCTACACGTTCATCAACTCCCCGAAGAAGACGATGTTTTTCGTGGTCTCGATCTTGATCAGCACCTTGACGACCGGCTATTCGAGCGCCATGGTCTCGTACGATATGGACGTGTCTGTAGCTAACAGGAAAGAAGTTCCATTGTTCTACGGCTACATCAAGGACGGCAATACGGAACGAATCATCACGTTCATTTTGCAGGTGAGCGACTGCAGACGGCTTCATCCCACTGATAAACTAACATTATTCCACACTCGGCGCTCCGCTCGGCGCAGATTCTGCTCGCCAGTTTCCACAACCTCAGCCGCACCATCGGTACCGCACTGCTGTTCTCAGTGAGCAAGAGGTTAACTTTCGGCGTCATCTTAATAGAGCTCGCGCTGTACCATCTGTACAAGGTGGGGAGGAGGGACTACGTCCTTTGGGTCGCCGGCCTTGAAGGCGCTCTCAAGTACATGTGCGCTTTCGTTGTCCACAGCGTGGCGAAGATTCTAGTGGACTACACAGGTGAGCGAGCTCTGCTAAGGGCGAACTAAAAATCATACTCAAAATCTTTCTTCCCCACTCCCACCCCCCAACCCCCACCCACTCCCCCCCTCACAAGGCATGTGTCATTGTCGTGGCCCGAAGCTCGCCGGAGGAGCTTTGTTCACTTTTCAAACAATTGTGAGTCAGTGCTACCCCTTCGTCGCGATGTCCTTCTACAGAACGAGCGATATTGAAGACAAAACAGACGTGGACATGTTGAACACGGTGTTCGTCATCTTGGCCAGTTTGTGGTTCCTGTGCGTGCTTGCATTCCTGAGAGTCACCAACAAAGATTTCTGGCACACCTTCACGGGCACAGTGACGGGCTGGCAGTTTACAATAGATTCTTTCCGGGCTTCCGACGACCCCCAGACGAAGATGCTCACCGCCTTCGACAACCACATCAGGTGAGTAAAACTCGTCAACCTTTACTCAACAAATAACACTAATTTCACCCCAGCTTCATCCAACCGATCAAGGACGAGGTGATCGCCTACATGCGCGATAACTGGGCGGAGTGGGAGCGAACAAAACCGGCGTGGTTCACCCCAAAGTTCATCGCTTCAGTCGGCGACGAGTTTATACCTTCGCGCAATCTCCAGCAACTGAACGACACCGCCGTCGCGGAGGGCAAGGCTGAGAGAGAGAAGCAGAAACCAACAAACTTGAGCAGTATTAAGGAGATTGTCATCACGCTGAGCACGGTGGAGCTCTTGTCGGACATCTACGTGAGTGCAAAATATAATGTTCGGAAAAATACGAAAAATCCAAATTATCTAAACCCAAAAAAATCCCCAACTTTCAGATGATCGTTCTCTACTTTGATAAAGGGTTGGACTTTCAAGCCAACATGCTCATTTACATGCTGTCGGCCAACACCGTGGTGCAGTTGATAACAATCCTGGGGCAGTGCTGGAAGAAAAGTATGAAGGAGAAGCTGTTCCAGTCGGCGATAACCATTTTCCAGCTCCGACCGTTTGTCGATTGTTACCGCGTCTCCACGGGCAAGGCGGACGCTGAGCACACGGTGGACTCGTTAACGTTGATGTTTGTTAACAAGGGTATTGAGATGGGCACTGAGGGAATCCCCGGGGGCGTGTTCCAATTCTACGTGCTTTTGCAGAATCCTGTATTATGGAACGACGGAGGAGCGATTGCGTCTATTCTCATCTCCTGCTTGTCCACGGGCTTTTTCTCGGTGAGTGAGCGGCGAGCGAAGTGAGCGGCGAAAAAAACTAACGTATACGCAATTCAATCAATTTCGCTCGGCGCAGGCAATGATTGCCTTCGACATGGACTGCGACCCACCCCATAGATTAGTGCAGCCGAAGTTCTACGGTTATATTAAGGACGGGTACAACGAGAGGGGGCGGACATTTTTTATCATGATGCTGATGAGCACGCTGCACAACCTGAGCAGGAGCGCCGGCTACGCAATCTTGGCCGTCGAGGACACGATGTTCGCTGTGAAATTCTTCGGAGCCGAGATGGGGGTGTACTTGACGTACAAGCTGGTGCGGCGGGATTTTTGGTGGTGGGGGAATATTGAGGGCGTGGTTAGCGTAGTGTTGAGCTTTTTGGAGCGGAGCATAGTCAAGGTCATTGCGGACTTTACGGGCTGCCTTCATTTTCGGCACCCATACGAGCTGGGTGGGACGGGGTACAGCTTGAGCATGATCTGGGCCCAGGTCTTTCCGTTCGTTGCGCTTCAATTCTCCACAAGTGAAAAGAAGGAATTGTTGGCTACGATGTTGCAGGTAAGCTTCGGATTGTGGCTAACGCTGAACATATTGTTCTTCGCCAGCATCAACCGTGAGTTCGTCCGCACGTTCTTTACGTGGACGACCGGGCCGGAATACACAATTTTGTTGTTTAGAGAGGCTCCGAGCGACGAGTTGAGGTTTGATGCGGCCTTTACGAACAGAAGGAGCTATATCAATGGGTTAGAGGACGAGGTGAGAGCTTGGTTGAGTGAGAACATTGACAGGTTCCAGCTAGAACAGCCAGAATGGTGGAGAATTGATATGGTTGGGGACGAGTTTTTGCCTCGTTTGGCAATAGAGGCTGAGGGTGGGGCAAGGAGAAGGAGGAGCAGCGTGCAGAGTGTCAGAGAGATACTTGGCATAAAGGAATAAGGAGATGTTCTTGAATATATCTTGATGAGTGAGGACGACGCGAGCAAGTTCGCCGCGGCGTTCGATAAGGGCTAGCTACATCAAGAAGTACGAGGGTGAGGTTAAAGAGTCGGTGAGGGTGATCATTGAGATGCTGTCGGCGGAGGTGGTTGCGGAGGAGGGGGGAGCGAGGAGGAGGAGTATAATCAGTCTCTTTCAAATGAAATTAAAATTGTTTTTACCAGTATGACCTTCATTCCTCTATACTCTTTGGCCCTTTCCCTCTTCTCAAATATTTCAAACATCAAATCCCAAGTAAGCATTTTCCATCTTCAATCTGATCCTCTTCTTCGGGCCTTGCCGGGGGGCGTGGTGGAGCACGGTGGGTGATGTGATGAGAAAGATTGTCAAAAAATCCGATCAAAACCCCTTTCCGACCAGCAAAAGATTGGTTATCGCAGGAAGGCGATGCAAAGCAGCCGTGGTCACCGACATCAAGCTTTTCAGGCCGCGCAAGCAGGGCAACGGCATATTCAAACCTGCGGAGATTTCCCCCCCTCCCCCCCCCCAATTGGGGGGTCACCCCGATATATAACGGCAAAAGCGCAAAAAACATTTCGGGGAAATTTCCAAAAAACTCAATTTTGTCCACCTTTAGAATCTTTTCATTGTCGCGGTCAGATGTTTTGCTTATATTACGATACATTAATTTAGATTTTGAGGTTTTTATACACTTTTGATTCAAAAAAGTTGTAATTAATTTAAATCCGTCATACTAAGCGAAATAGACAAATTTTAAAATGATCTTAAGATTAATTTAAATTATAGAAAAATTATCAGCTACAGACGTATGAAAACCTCAAAATCTTAATAAATATATCGTAATATAAGCAAAACATTTATCCGCAACATATAAATTCTCTAAAAATGGACAAAATTGAAATTTAGGGAAATTTTCACAGATTTTATTTTATTTTCACCGAGTAGATCTGCCTGCGTGTCCCAAAAAGCGTCATGTCGACACCCACAACTGCATTGCACCCCTTTTCTGCGGTGACCAATCTATTACATGTCGGAACGTGGTTTTCAGTCGGATTTTTTGGCAATCTTCATCGCCGATTTCTCATCAAGTCACCTTGCCGTGCTCCACCACCCACCCCTCAAGCCAAAAAACTGCAACTTGTACATGCGCCGGGTGCACCCACCAACAAGATATCAAGCGGGGACGAGATTGCTACACCTCTGGCTTCCTTCCAGATTTGGCTCGATCATCACCGGTTTCCCAAGCGGGCTCAGAAACCTCAAAAATCCTCCGCAGCACTGCCCCCCCGCTGCACACCTGCCCCCCGAACCCTCCCGTGATGCGAACACCTCTGGAGTGCTGCGAGTCGGGTGCGGGACGGTAGCCTTTCCAAATTCGAGAACGATGCGAACCAGCCAATTTCCTAAAATTAGCAAAATTTCAAATTTCTCATGATCCGGTTTAATGTTATCTGTACGCGGATCTAAGCCGCGTTAAAACATTATCTACGCGTGATATATGCAGTTCAAAAACTCTGAGGTTCCCTGATTGGCTCCGTTCAAATAATTACAGAGCAAGAAAGTCTGACAAATTGACCCGAATTCGCAATCGATCAGGCTCCTCCTTGCGATAAAGCTATCGTACGAACTCTGGTTTGTTTGCATCCTGACGATCTCCTCCTTCCAACTTGCCGGGCTTAAATCGTCCATCAAGCTATACGTCTCGCTCCAACGGTACTTCAATGGCCAAGACATTGTTACTGGCATTTCGTCGAACTCAGCCTCTGTTGCTGCCTTTTCCTCGTACCAATACTGGTCGTAGTCAACCAATTGAAGAGTTTCCTTGCTATACTCCCACCCCCTGTAAGCGGGAACGTGGCAATTAGTGAGTGCCTGCCCGACGTACAAAGCTCCAATCGCACCCCCTCCACAGCTCTGCACTCCTGAGCTATCCTTGTCTGGGTTTGGGCCTGTATACGTACACTCGTTCATGAGCCGCACCTCGTCGACGTGATCGTGCCCAGCAAAGTGAGCAACAATGATGTCGCTATACTGCTGAGTTATCAGCTGATATTTTTGGGAATAAATTGGCCAGAGCTTTTTTAACGAAGTTCGAGCGAAACGAGCGAGTCAAAAGAATTTTGAGTGGGTTAGTTTAGTAGTGGATGTAGCCGTCTGTAGGCCACGAGCCATCATTATGCTGCCAATACAGCACTCAGGCAGATTCTACAACTGAGCGAGCGGACGGGATGTGTGTGTATAGCCGTCTGTAGCCATTTCGCGCACTTCATCGCGAATATGCTCGTTTTCCAAAAGGCTCGCTCGCTCGCTTCGCTCTCTCACCGACCCAACCTCAACCCCACCCTCTATGTGCACGCCGACCATCGGGTGGTGCCCGTTCATGTAGACCATCACGTTGTCAGCTTTGGCCTGCGCCAGTTCCTTCTCCAGCCACTCCAGCTGCACCTCGGCGATCGTCGTGTTCCAAATCAGCTCGGTGTTGTAGACCGTCAAGTAGTTGGTATTTAGGGTGATGATGCGCAGGTTCTCAACATCAACAACGTCAGCCGCGTACCACCCCCCCTGCCGGACAGTCTCCAGCGCAGACTCCGGGAGCCAAGTCTTCCACATCTCTGCAACAGCCCCATACAACCAGGAGCTTTCATTCTCCACGTCGTTTACGGGATAGTTGTTGGAGGGGTGGTGATCGTGATTGCCGAATGCAGGATAGACACTGACGTTCGGAAACTGCTGGAGCAGCCAACCGTTCACAGCGGCAATCGTGTCGAGAATGTTTTCCCGGGAGAGATCAGAAGAATTTCTCCCCGGGAAGTGGACAATGTCGCCGGACATTAGAATAAAGTCCGGGTTGGGATTCGAGGCTTTCATCGCTTGGATGGCGCTCTCCATCTGGGGGGAGGGCGTCCACGCGCAGATCATGTCGGTCGTGGATGTGTGTCCCCAAATGTCCAAGTGAAAGTCGGTAAACCACCAGAATTTACCCACGGTGTTGTCAGCCGAGGCGAGGGCCAAAAACAGAATGGGGGGGAGCAAAATTGAAGGGTTCCACATTGGAATCTGTGATTGGGTAGGGCCTAGTAAGGGAATCTTCAGAGATGGCAACACAAATGGAAGTTGTGAAGTTTGAAGTTAATTGACTTTACACCTTGACCTTCTTTAGGTGTTTAGGGAGGTGCAAGCAAGCGGAAAGAAAATATTTAAATTAAATAAAATAATTAAATTTGCATAAAATAAAGTATTACAAGAAAGATCCAGCCCCCATCAACCACACCACTCCAGCATGAGCGATAACCAACTGATCACTTCTTTTCAAAAAACAACTGACTCTCATTCCCGAGCAGCTTTTGTAAAACAGACCTTTTCAACAACTCCAAACCTCCTCTTACCAAACGAGCAAACCATCCACGCCCACATATTTCAAACCCTTTCCACCTCCAAGGATGAACAAGTACCAATCGACAACAGGCCATTCTTCCCCAAATTTGTGAGCAGCAAAAATGATGGGGTCGTCATTGGGTCGTGCACAGGGGTTGTACAAACAAGCCCAGAAGACCTGCTTGCCTACATGTATTTGACCGATACACACGAGGCTCGTGCGACCCACATAGCGGCCAACGGTCCAGACAGCTCCAAGTATCCCAACAAAAAGATCCACACAATCAATGACCACCACCACATCACCTACTCCTGCCGAAAACTTCCTCCTCCCTTGAACCCAAGGGACTGGCTCACCCGTAAAATTTTCCACCAACCCGATGCAGCCACTATCAATTACTTTTCCACGTCAATCTACGACGACGACCCTGATCTCCCTCCCAGCTTCACCAAAACAACCTTGACAAATATTGTCAGAGGCGAAATCTCTTTCATCCACGAGTACGAGCGCCTTCCCCACAACCAGACAAGGTTCAAACTGCGGCTGAAGGTGGACATCAAGGGAAGCGTCCCCAAAAAAATTGCAAATATGGGCATGTCAGGTGCTCTCAACACCGTTTATCATGCCTACAAGTACTTCCAGCGTGACGAGGAGATCGACGAGCTGGAGGTGAGCCTGAAATATATATAATATTTGATAACTTATACTCAACCAAATCAAATCAGCGCAAGTCGTTCATCGACAGCATGGACTCAACCCCAGCAACATCAATAGAAGAGAAGTCTCTAATTAACCGCAGCTTGCAATTTGCCGACATGCTCAACCTCGGGGGAGGCATTCAGCGGCACGATACAACAGCTGGGATGGACCGTGATAAGCGCATGAAGTGGACTCGGCTGCATGATGGCGATTTGAGCTTTAAAAAGTTCAAGAAAATGAAGGAGGGAGACTCCTCGGTGTGGGGAAAAGCTTCCGCAATAGTTCACACCACGGCCGAACAAGCCCTCGCTTTTGTGTGGCTCTACTGCAGCAATTTGAGAATGAAGGAGCACCAGAAAAAGGACGGCAACCTCCTCCGAAAGGTGTACCAGCCTATCACAACAGACACCGCCACCGCCCCCTCCGCCCAACACCGCACCCAGCACATTGTCGAGCAAAAATCCATGCCGCAACCCTTCCAACCGAGAGAAACTAACGAGAGATTCGTGTGGAGCGAAATCAACAACAACAACAATAATAACAACGAAGAGAACTCTAATACTCTTATCATGGCCTTCGAGCCAGCAGAGATCAAGCACATCAGCGAGAGGAGGGGGCGAAGGAGAATTACAACAAGATGGTCCAAGTGGTCCAAGCGATCCAAGCGGACATCTGATCCTTCCGTGCATCCAACCCACGACGGCAAGGAGGAGCAGAGTCTGGGCGTTGTTCAGCTCGAAACAAAAGGCGTGTGGGTTATCGTGCCCATCGCGCAAAACTTGTGCGAAGTCACGTATGTGGTGAACATTGTGGACAAGGGAAAAATTCCCACTTCGCTTGTCAACGCGAACATTGGACGTGCACTCAACGCCGTCACGTTCCTCAAGGCGTTCTACGAGCGCACCGGGCTGGTAGTGGATACGGAGGTGAGCGAGCGAAGCGAGCTAGCCTTGTGGAAGACGATAATACCCACTACTAAACCAACCTACTCGGCTTCATTAAAAATGTGCCTCGCTTCATTTTGCTCGGCGCAGCTACGAGCCCAGTTCGTCAAGAACGTACCCAGAACAGTGAATTTAATCACTGCCGAGCAGCAATCATTCGTCCAGCAGCAGATGGGTTCGATAGACTACAAGGACGACAAAGGGTGGGATAAGTTGGACAAGGACTCGAGCGTCTTCGTCAAACTGTCGAAGAAGCACAACAAGGGGGAATCCAACGCCTGGAGCAAGGCTACCACCACAGTTGACACGTCCGCCGAAAACGCATTGGCCTGGTTTTGGGACTACTGCTCCAACGAGCGCCTCAACGCCGTCAACAAGTTGCACAAGAACCCTCGCGAGGTCATCAAACACATCGCTATCAACCAAAACGTGTTCAGCACCATCAAGGAGCTGCCCTGGCCCTTGACCGCTCGGCAGTTCATTTACGAAAACACGTGGACGAAGCAGGACGACGAAACGTACGTCTTCGCGTTCAGACCACCAACCACCCATAAATTCGACCGCAACCGTCTAGTCGACATTGGCAAACACAAAGCAAAGGCGCTGGTGCAAGGGGAGTCGCGGGGATTCGTCATTCTGAAAAATGTTGGCAATTATAAATGTGACCTCACCTACGTCCAGCACGCGGACGCAAAAGGAAACCTTCCGGCGAAAGTGATGGACAGTCAAATCCCCAAAGGACTAAGGAGCGTCTTCCAGCTCCGCGAGAAGTTCAACCGGGACGACGAGATCGACCAAGAGGAGCGAAACGAGTTGATGGGGGTAATGAAAAAACACGAAAACGAGGTCTACAGTGAGGAGGAGAATGAAATGGTGGGTAGAATCACCAAGAAGATGGAAAGCGTCAAGGACGACCTGATCACCCCGCTGAACTCTCCCGACTTTCGAATCAAGGTGAGAGTTCAATTTGTTCAATTTTTCGTTAAAAATAGTTATTAAAACTTTTGCTCGCCTCGTTCAGATGAGCATTGCACACATTGAGGGAGAGTCCGACGGATATATGAAGTGCGTGGTGAATGTTGACGCGAGTGTGGAAGAATGCGCAGCCGATTCTTTCACGATTATGAGCAGGAAGAGAAGGCGAATTAACGACACGAAAAATGTGATTGCGCGAGATGCAAAATCTCACAACCGTCACAGCCTAGAATACGTGCTCGTTCGAGACCTTGGATTCGGTACACGACCTCGACTATGGTTAACGAGGCATGTTTGGAAGCGTGTGGGAGGAGAGAGAGTTGTGTATGTCTACGAAAGCATTGAACGCTCCAATTTGTTTCCCAGCGCTGCCAACGAGAACAATAACTTTGTCCGAGCAAGAACCACCGGTATCGTCTCCTTTGAGTCAATCACCGAGCACTTAACAAAGCTGACATATGTGACGCAGATGAATTTAGGCGGGAACATTCCCCGCCAACTTTTGAATCTTTCTGCTGTAGAATTTTTGAGCGATTACATCGCAATGAGGCAATTGTTCAGCAAGGACTACGAGATCGACTTGGAAAGGAGGAGGGGGTTGTTGATAGGGAAACTAAAAAATGTCGACGAGCACAGCAAGGTCGAGAGCGACGAGATTGAGCGGGGGAAGCTGCTATTCAAGCGGTTCCGGAACAGTGAGCAAGGAAAAGCGACGGTGAAAACTGACAACAAGCTGGTGAGCGCAGTCGCCGTTGAGTTTGAGGGGAAAGCTTGGTGCAGGTTGAGTACGACGGTGCGGTGCGGGGGGAAGGAGGCGCTGGCGTTCTTGCTGAGCATTGACAGTCGGTCATTAATGAGCGAGCACGATTTGAAACTGAGCAAGGTTATTGATGATGAGCGCAGACTCGCCGACAACGACAAGGGGGAGAACGACAAGGGCCACACGCAGGTGGTTAGCATGCTGGAGAGCAAGGTGCTGAGTGACGGAACGGAGGTTCAGAACAGCATGAACAGGCGAATGACGTGGAAAGAAGCAATGTTCACCCGGAGCGGAAGATCTGGAAAATCTAGGAGTAACAAATCAGGGAGAATTGCATCGGAGGAAAATGGTAGCAGCAGCTTCTATGTTTATTCATCGCCCACGACTGTGCTGGAGGCAAGGGCACATAGAAAGACACGCAAGACGATGATGTTCGGACTGCGGAGAAAGGAAATCCCCATCGTCAACGACAAGAGCGTGACAGCCACGAAAATGATGCAAGTGAGCGAGACCGAATGCAAGGTGAGCGAGCGAGCCTTGTGGAAGACGAGAAAAATAGACGCGAGCCATTTACTAAAACATTATTCACGTATAACTCGCTCGCTCGGCGCAGATTGAGATGATTTTCGATCCGATCCCGAAGAAGCACAAGCACCGAGAAAGGAGCTTCAGCAAACCCACCGTTATCGAAGGTTCTACTGGGGCAGCAATTAAGAATATATCTGTGTTGGAAGACGCGCTGCCGACCAACCGCGACTACAGAACGTTGAACAGAATGCAAATGAAATTCCAGAACTGGCGCAAGCTGGAGAACGGGCTGGACGAGAGCGACGGAGAGGCGATGGGGGAGATGCTGATGGCGAACAGCAGCAATTTATTCAGCAAGAACAGGACGAAGAAAATGAGGGAGCAAAGAGTCAAGAATTTCTTTGAGGAGTTCCACGCGATGAGAACAATGAAAATCGCGCACCCATTCTTCGAGATTATGATTCAGGCTGTTATAGAGGGTGGGAAGGAGGAGGAGGGGCGAAACAACGAGGTGAGCGAGCGGAGCGGGGGAGGGGAGGGGGTGGATACGAGCTAAGCTAACCCACTCATTTCCGCTCGGCGCAGGCGAAGCTCGCAGTGCTTACGGTTCACGACGGAAATCTTTTGGGCGCTTCGTTTTTGAAGTTCTTGAATGTTGCGGCGACCGAAGAAGGCGCGTTCGCCTCGTGGGTGAAGACGCACCCAGCGATGAACGAGCTTTCGCTATCCCCCAACCACAAGTTCTTCAAGCCGCTGATGCTGACGATTGGGAAGGAAATTAGACACTCATCAACGAGAATGAAGCTGCTCATCAGTGTGGGTGCATCTTTGGCGAGCATGCTAGATGTCGCAACTGACATTTACACGATTTGGTATTACGGCAGTCTCGGTCTGCAGGATGCTGCAAACTTGATGACTGTTTTTGTCGCGTTGAGCATTAGTTTGCAGCTGTTTATTTCAATTGTGATTCACCACAGGAACAAGAGGCGGTTGCTCGTGGAATTATTGGCAACGATAACGATGACAAAGCAAGGAGTCAATTTCTGGAGAATTTTCACTAACGCTAAGATGAGAGGGCACGAGATGATGATCTCGCCAGTGAGCGAAATGATGATATTCCAGAGTGCGGAAGTTTTTGCCGAGTGCATTCCA
This sequence comes from Parmales sp. scaly parma, assembly GCA_030267985.1. Classification (NCBI taxonomy): domain Eukaryota; class Bolidophyceae; order Parmales; species Parmales sp. scaly parma. Next base: position 44,167 of record BRYC01000190.1, on the reverse strand, counting down.
ATGGTAGTGATCCAGGCGAACAACATCTTGAATATGGCGAAGTTAAACCTTGTTGTGGTGGGCGCTCTCTTCTGCAGTGCAGCGTTCGTGAGCGAGGCGGTGAGCTACATGACGTACGCGAAGGACATTAGCGAGCAGAGTAGACGCACTGGCAAGATTTTCTACGGGTTCGTACCGCTTCGTGGGGTGAGGTTGGTGGTCGTGAAGTGGAGGTGAGTGAGCCACGAGCCGCGAGCCGCGAGCGAGCCTTGTTGAAGTCCACTACTAATCCTAATTATTATATTCTTTGCTCGGCGCAGCATGTACTTGCTGAGCTTCTGCCAGCTGCTGGGGAAGAGCTTTGCGATGGCGATACTGGTTCAGATTGGTGGTAAAACACTCGCTGTTAGCGTGCTGGGAGGTGAAATGGTTGCGTACTTGCTTTACAAGGTGGTTAGGGGAGACTTCAGGTACTGGATACCACTGCCGCGAGGGGTCAGTTTGGTTCTCAGTCTGATTGAGCGCGTGATAGTGAAGGTGATTTGTGATTTCACAGGATTTTTGCACTCTCGGCATCCGTACGAGATGGGAGGGTTCTACTGGCTGATGAACATGGTCTTTACTCAGGCGAGCGTTTTTGGGGCGATAAAGTTGAAGGAGGAGTTTGGGGGGCAGGTAGAGGGGGCGGGGCGGGAGCAATGGAGGGCGGTGAAGGAGGAGGACTACACGATGATAGCAACGGTGTTGCTGTTGACGTGGCTGGTTGCGCTTTTGGGTTTGATGTTTGGTAGCGAGAAGGAGTTCATGAATACGTTCTACAGCTTGAGGACAGCGAAGCAGTACAACGAGGCGCTGTTTCGCAGTGGCGAGGACGAGATAATGATTCAGGCGTTAGATGACCACCCGAGTTATTATGCGCACTTCGAGGACGAGATCAAGGAGTGGTTGGGAAGGAACTGGAACGACTGGCACGCGTCTCGGCCAGGGTGGTTGACGGAAGCGGTGATGAATAATATCCCACTCCGGCTGCTTCCAGGGGAAAAGGAAATAGGAGTGCTGGACGAGTTCGAGGCGGGTGGGGGTGGGGGTGGGGAAGGGGAAGGGGAATGGGTGGGGGTGGGGAGGAGAAGGGTTACAAGCACAAGAGAGACTTTGTCGAAAGCATTTTTCGAATCAATCAGGTTGGACTAATATAATTTATCAAAAATGTCAATTGTTTCTCATGAACCGGTGGTTTAATGTTATCAACACGCTGCTCCGGGCAACAGGAACTGCACCACGACGCTGGTTGGTCCATCCCCGCTCCAGGTCGTTGTATGCACATGTTGAGGAGGGCGATGGCCTCTGGAGGAGTGGTTGGGGCCTTGCACGTCTTCTTGTGCTTCTTCCACGCTGCTTTTTGGCAGGAGGGGGAGCAGTAGAACGTGCTCAACCTTGTCGTACTTCAGGTGCTTGATGAACTGGCAAACGGGGTTGTAGGGGCCGTAGATCTCGTGGTGAATCATTTTCCACGATTCAACAAGTTTAATTTCAGCGGAAAAATCAGCAGTGCAAGTTGCAGAGTTGAATCCACCACATGATATGATGATGCACCAGTGGGGCAAGCTGAGGGTTGTGCTTTATGACGACCTTGGTTGGACACAGAGCACCTGAAGATAGCGAAGTTCGGAAATTGGCAGAGAGAGTTTTAAAGATTTACAGGGGGGCAGGGCAGGTATTGGAGTACAGGGTTTAGGGCAGACGATGGGAGATCTTAAAGAATTTTCCAACTCTCAAGATGGGTTGATATACTTGTGAACAAAACAAAAATTAAAAAAATTTTAAAAAAAAATTTGATTTTTTTTTTGCACTTTTCGTCTGTTCACTCTTATCCCTGAACTACAATGACCGTGACAACACAAAACATGAAGTTCCGAGTTATGAGTGCTCTACTTGTTGTTGTTATACTATATATACTGTTCGTGTGCACGTTTTCAAATAGATTAACTTTTGGCCTCTCAATCTGGCAACGAGAGAATGTTAATAATGCATTGTTCTTCTCCAAATCCTCTGAAGCAAGAGCAATCCAACTGTTGAACGAGGTCTGCCTTCCTCTTTCAGACACGTCGTCCTCCCCATCCTCGCCCTCATCCTCCGAGTTCAGTAATCCAAATTTCAACACTAGACGAAACTTTTATCTTAACCAGTGGGCCTCTCCCACCTGCGCAACCCCCCTTTGCGCGCAGGCGCTGGCTTCGTACAAAGAGGTTAAACCGGGCAAAACATCGAAGTTTCCCACCATAACCTCCTACGACGAAAAAATGCACGTGGAGAAGACGTTCTGTGTGGGTTGGGAGGCTGTCTCCGAGGCGCCGCTGTCGGACAAGTTCAACCTTCTGAGCAAGCTCGGCGTGGGGGATAATCTGTTCTTGTACTGGACAGAGTTTCTGCAGAAGTTGAGGAAGTTGGGAAAACCGCCGATGAATAAAAATGGCCCAAGTCCGATCGCTGTGAAGTTCGGTGACGACAAACGTGACGTGAACCTCCCCTTGCTGCGCAAAACGAGATACGCCAACTCCAACAGCGTGATTCTCTTCAAGATGGGCGGGTGGAGGCACTGGGTTGGCCTCCCCGACATTGTTATCTGAGGTGAGCGAGCGAAGCGATCGAGCCTTGCTTGATGTAGGCGAGAATACGAGCCAGCGAGCGAAGCGAGCAGCAAGCGAAGCGAGCTAGTCACAACTAGTGTACGTGTACAGACGAGACTACGAGCCACTACTAACCCCTTCACACCTTCTTCGCTCGGCGCAGATACTGTCGCCTGGGCTGACAAGGCTGATAAGGCGGTGTGGAGGGGCAGCACAACCGGCGCGGGGGGGCCTAAGTCCTACCCAAAGGAGCCGATCGACGGGAATAATATAGGCCAGGACACGGGAAGTTTCTCCCAGCGGGCTCAGCTTGTCCGGCGGATCCCCTATTTCGATGAACATTTTTCAGAAATTTTGGATGTTGGGGTGACCGAGTATGTTCAAGGAGTTCCTGCTCTGTGGGGAACCAAGGGTGAGCTCACGAGGGGGGAGCAGATTAGACACAAAATGATAATCATAGCCGAAGGCAACGACGTCGGTGAGCATTATTCCACGCAATTCAATTTATTTTCAATTATGTTCGTTTTGGCTCATTCACTTCACTTCACTTCACTTCACTTCATTATACAGCGACTGCGACGAAATGGGCTCTCACCTCATCCTCTGCAATTATAATGGCAGCCCCAACCGTTTCTAGCTGGCTCATGGAGGAGTTGCTCGTTCCGTATATTCACTATATCCCGGTAGAACCTGATTTCTCCGATTTAGCGGTTCAAGTCCAGTGGTGTCTGGATAATTTGGCGGATTGCGAGAGGATTGGGAACGTTGGAAGGTGCTTCATGAATCAATTTTTGAATAGTGCAGAGGAAGATAGAATGATTTTAGAAATCCTCCAAGTAGCGGAGCAGCTGAATAGTTTGTTCGACATGTGTGAGTAGTTATTAGAAGTTTTAAGGGAAAATTATTGGTTTAGAGTAGAAAGAAAGAATTTTAAATATAATGAGATCCCTACAAACAATTTTAAAACTACATGTAACATATGACCTTGGGGTGTTTCCAAATGGGGTGACTGTCACGACCCTGCATTTTTCATAGAGCACTTCATGGTCATGTGTGTCGACGTTACAAAAAAGTATTTAAAACTTCTTGGTGGTGTGTTGATTTGTGAAGGAACTGTTATAATGACACCGAAGAATCAATCCCACAACACACAAGCGTTCGGTCCAAGTCATTAAAATTATTTTTGAATTTTGGACTTCACTTCGAGGTTGTTGGGCTTGAAAAAGTGATTGCAGAGCATGAGCCATAAAGAAATGAATTGAAGTTGAGAGGCAGTATGGGGCTGGACCTTTGTCGTTGGATCTTAGGAGTTCAGGAGGAAAAATTTTGGCAGCAAAATTTTCTCCACAAACAATAACTATGGCGAACTCTCCCCCCCCCCAGCTATGCGGAAAAGACCTCATTATAGATGGCTGGTTCATGGAACGGGGGGTCCTGTGGCCAGGGCAAGCGATGTCGCTGCAGGTCACAGAAATCCTTTACCATGGTCGATCTGACTTTCAGGACATACTCGTTTTCAGCACGCCAAAGCATGGCAACGTGCTGGTATTAGATGGCGTGATTCAGGTGACCGAGAAGGACGAGTTTGCGTACCAGGAGATGATCACTCACTTGCCAATGTACTCCCACCCCAACCCAAAGAGAGTTTTGGTAATCGGTGGCGGTGACGGAGGGGTTTTGAGGGAGGTTGTGAAGCACAAGAGCGTCGAATCCGTGACAATCTGCGAGATTGACAAGGATGTGATTGAAATTAGCAAGAAGTTCTTGCCTTACACTGCGTGTGGCTATGACAACGAAAAGGTCACTGTGAAAATCATGGACGGAAACGTCTTCATGGCGAACAATCCCGGTACTTTCGACGTGATTATTACCGACAGTAGGTGAGTTTCATCCCTTAACTATGACATCGACCGAATCTAGCATTTCTTGGTCTTTTGCTTTATTTTTTTTGCTCTTCTTTTTGTGGCTGCTCTGTTCAGTTTTGACCTGCGTGAGGAGTGGAGGGGGGTGGGGGGGGGAGGGGGGGAGGGTGTTTAGTTGTAGTTTAGTAATAGATGTGGCTCGCTTCGCTCGCCACTCACCTCTTCCATCATCTCCGCTCGCCTTGAGTTGAGGAAGATGAGAAGACGAGAATACTCGCGTTGAATCAAAACCCGCGAAATGGCTACAGACGAAATGGCTACATCCACTACTGAACTAACACTATTCCACTCAATTTTTTTATCTCGCTTGGTTTGGTTCACTCGTGCTTCATTAAAAATGCGCGCAATCTCGCTTCGCTCGGCGCAGCGACCCGATTGGTCCCGCTGGCGCGCTGTTCGAGACTCCGTTCTACAACAACATGTACGCCGCGCTCGCCGAGGGCGGAGTTGTTTGCACTCAGGGGGAGAGCATGTGGCAGAACGTGGACCTGATTAGGCCGTTGATGGAGAGCATAAAGGTAAACTACAGCACAGTCGAATACGCAAACATTAGCATTCCCACTTACCCCGGGGGGGGCATTGGCTTCATCTTGGGAACAAAGGGCAGGGTGGATGATGGGTGCAAGACGCCGGCCAGGGTGGAGGCGGATGGGGAGGTTTTGAAGGGATACAGGTACTACGACGAGGAGGTGCATAAAGCGAGCTTTGTGCTGCCGAGCTTTGCTAGAAGGGCAATTTTCGAATAAAAATATTTAACAAAGACGTAGCTGATTAATTTTTTAATTATTTGAATTCTGTCTTGCTGATTGTGGAGAGGAGCGGGAATTTATCGTTCAAGTACGTGTTTCCCTTGAGCTGCAGCATTGCTTGTGATGGCCCTTTCCCAGATGGTGCGCCTTCCCCATAACCCTGGTAGAGTTGGTCCACAATATCCATCCCACTGACAATTTTCCCAATGGGGCTGAAGCCTGATTTGTCTAGGAACGCGTTATCCTTCAGGTTGATAAAGAGTTGCGTAGTACGAGAGTCTTTGCCGGAAGTGGCGAATACAATGGACCCGCGTGCATTAGTCGCAGCGACAGGGTCGTCCTTGATTGTCTGCGATCTGTATTTTGCCATCAGAATTGGGTCACCATTAATACCAAATTGGGCCACGAAGTTTGGGACGACCCGAAAGAATCGACAGTCGTTAAAGAAGGAAGTGGAAATTAAGGACTGAAAACGCTCAACACCAAGAGGCGCAAGTGAAGGATCGAGCTCAATCTGGAATGTCCCAGAGGCAGGTCCACCACCTGCTAGGTTTTCAACAGTGAATTCAACAGTGTTGGACGAGGCAAAGGAAAAGCCTGGCAAAAGAGTAAGAGCAGCTGCAGCACTGCCAGCCGTTTTCACGAAAGTTCTACGCTCAGCGATCTTGATTTCATAACTGTGGGCACTGGCCAATAAATAGGTGAGGATGCACAAATTGCATAGCATCCCTACGATATTTAGTTTAAGGTTGTTCAAGGTTACGATATATTTATAAATCAGCAAAATAGGAAAATTTCTAAATTTGTTATAGCAGCTGAACCCCTGCACCCCTGTAGCCCATCACCTTCTCCTTCTTCTTCTTCTTTCCCCTAATTAGAATCACCATGACGAACATGGTATGCCGCTCGACAAAATTCAAAGCAGTCGCCCACTTCCTCTCACTAACCCATTCCCTCCGCTTCGTATCGAAGGAAGTCGACCCCCCCCCGACCCCCCCTCCCTCCTCCTCCA
>BRYC01000190.1:0-27975 GCA_030267985.1 Parmales sp. scaly parma | reverse complement strand
CTCCCCAATCTCCACCCCCACCTCCACCCCTCCCCTGTTCCTCCTCGCACCCCCGGACCTCTCTTTGGCCATCTTGGGATAAACGGGAATGGGCCTGAACCCCTCCTCGCCCATAATCCTCTCCCCCCCGGCCCCAATTTTCTTCCCACTGACCAAAAACTTCCCGAAGCTCGTTCCAAATTTGTGCTCCGCCTTGTCCCCACTCTTGTCCTCTACAAAGCTCATCCTCAACCCAACCCGTCCGCTGCCTGCAAAGTTGCTCCTCTTGTTCCTATTCTTATTCTCATTACCACTGCCATTGCCATTCCTTATCTTCAAGTACAGATTATTGCTATTGTTTAATCTGTACTCGACAACCTGGCCGTTCACCCCCTCCTTCAGACCGACGACCACGCTCCCAAGCACCTCCTCCCCGCAGTGAGCGATGATCTCAACGTTGGAGACCAGCATCGTGCCACTGTGGGTGCTCAACGGAATATCGTACGTCATAACACTATTGTGCGCGACCACCCCCCCCTCCTCCAACCCCAGCGACTCGGTCTCGTGCTGCTTGGGGCCCATGACGACCGTGAAGGCAACTTGGTCCACCTGGTGAAACCCGCTCGCGGTCAACACCTCCACTTCCACCCGCTTGCTCGTCTCCCCCAGGCCCTTGTACGTTTTGGCCGTTTTCATCATCGAGTGGCCCCATTTGAAGCTCTTTCCCATTTTCTGGAGCCTGTCTCTAGCGAGCTTCGAGGAGCCGGTTTTCTTGAACGTTGATTGTAAGTTGAGTGTGTGGCCTTGGGGGTGTCTGTGCTTGAACTCCTCTTCCTTGTCCAAGTTTTCTATTGTAATTTTTGTATTATTGTTGTCGTTGTCGTCAACGTGCTGCTGCTGCTGCACGCACACGCTCTTGTAAATGTCAAAGGTGGGCATGACGCCAACTCCGCTCAGCTTTTCCTTAACCTTTCCCTTCTGCTTGACAAGTTTGTCCTGCTCGGCAGTAAAAATGTTGATGCTCCCGCTCGCCCCCCTCCTGGGCATGGGCTGGACGTTAGCCGGAGAGCTGTTCCTGCTATTTATTTCCTCCACCTCCATCTCCCCGCTGTTACTACTATAGTTATTTCTATTCACCATCTTCAGCCCCTCGATGGTCGTAGCCATCTGCTCCATCATCATTTGCAGCTGGGTCACAACCCCGTCATTGTTGACGGGCTGGTGACCTTTTTGGCCGCTCACACTTGGAGTCACCGGAACGGTGCTTGGACTTCCACTTCCACTTCCACTTCCACCCTCACTCTCAGCCCCCTTCCCCGACAGATTCGGCACGTGGTGGAACCCCTGCGCCATGGTCGCCGGCCCCTGCGCGTGGCTGAGCAGCAAAGTCCTGAGCCTCGCCCTGCTGACGCTCGCGTTGACGCTGAGCTTTTTCTCCGAATCGCCAATCATGTTGTCCGCAACCATGCTCGCAAAGTGCTCCCAGAACTTTTTCTCCTGCTCCGAGCGAAGAAGGTGCCAAATTGTATTGAGTGGAATTTAGATTAGTAGTGTGCTACTGGCTCGCTTCGCTGCTGGCTCGCTTCGCTCGCTCACCTCCTGGGCCTCCTCGTCGCTCTTCCCGTGCATGGCGTCGTACTCGTTCGCGAAGTTGCTGCCCAGCACCGTGATGGGCAGAGCCAGCGTTAGGATCCCGCAGAGCATGCAGATGATTGTGAAGAACTTGCCCAAGGGAGTTTGAGGGAACTGGTCCCCGTACCCCACCGTGGTCATCGTCACCATGACCCAGTAAAAGCTGTACGGGATCGAGATAAAGGGGCTGATTTCCTCCTCCCCCGAGTAGCCGTTCATTCGGTGGTAGCACCCGTCCGGGCACAGGTCGGACTGCCTGAAGGTGCCCCCCTCAATGAAGAAGATGATGCTCCCAAAGAGCACCACTCCAATCATCACGAAGAAGCACAGCAGGGACAGCGCCGGGATACTCGCGTGGAGCGTCCTCGCGAACAAGCTCATTCCCTCGTTGTATTTCCCCAGCTTGAAGATTCGAAACACGCGCGCCAGCCGAAGCACCCTCACAAAGCCCAGGGGGCTGCCCTGCTGCAGAATCACCTCGATCCAGAAGGGAATGATCGCCACTATGTCAACCATGTTCAACGCCCCGATGGAGTACTTCCACGTGCGCTTGACCCCCCCGGTCCACTCAGTCTTGCCGTTCCACAGCCCTGGGTCAACATTCCCGACCGTAGCCATTCTGATCACGTAGTCAGCGGTAAACAGGTAGATGCAGACGGCCTCGATGGTGTCGAAGATGGGGATGGGGGTCGGCTCGAAGATGGGCACGGTGCAGTCGCAGCTCGAATCGGAGTCAGCACCGCATTGAGTGGCGTCGTACCGGGCCCACTCCTCAGCTGTGGAGCACTCGGCTGTAGCCCCAGTCTCAACAACCTCGCAGTACGATGGCACCGAGGCCAAGATGAACCCGACGCAGGAAATTACAATCAAAAGCATCATGATTATAGACATCCACTTGCCCATTCTGGAGGTTGAGGGGTCCTCAAAGACGAGCCAGATTCGCTCGGACGTGTTGCGTTTAAAGAAGACCCCGGCTTCATTCTTGAAGGTTTTGGCGGGGAACCACGGCATCTGCTCGTCCACCTCGGCGTGTATTGTCTGATGATGGTCATTTTCTGTGGTGTTTATTTTTGACATTTTCTGCGTGAAATGCGAAGTTACGCGCTGGTGTGGTGGTGTTGATGGGGGGGGGGGGTCAGGGAGAAGGGGAGAGGTGACGGGTTAGAAATCATAAGAGGGATGGGGAAGTGGTGTGTGTGTGTGGGAGTTTTGGGACAAATCAGGGCTCTGTGAAGAGGACAAGAGAGAGATGCAACTTCTTAATGAATTGTCGATCGAGAACTTACCTTTCCCAGCGAGGAATAAAAGACAACCAGTGTACTTCAGTGGATTAAGTCACCAGAATGTGATAAGACTAACGACGCTTATGCTCAAGCGTTTTCTTACTTAACAGAATTTTTTAACAATTTTCCATCTTGGCACCTTGCAAGTTTCTTAAAATTTAGTTCTTGATTTTTCACCAAGGTTCGTTCCATGAGCGCCCCAACACTTGACAAAATCACTCATGCTTCTTTTTCATAAAAAACTTCGGCCAGGTGGTTGACTGAAGATAATATGAATATGAACCCGCTTAGGCTACTTCAGGGGGAGGGGGAGGAAGAACATTGAAACAGAAAAAAACAAAATTCTGGAAAAATTCAAACACTTCTTCAACTCTCTGCCACTTCGTAGCAGAAGAACACCCATTCTTCTCCGTCGACAAAATCTAAAACCCCCCAACAACCCAGATCCTTGCTCCATGCCGCCCGTTCGATTACCACGTTGTTGCAGCTCATGACATTCATGTAGTTGCTCAGCGCTTTCTCGGAATCCAACGTGTTTCTCTGGAATTTGAAGATCACCCTCGTTGCATCTTTCACCCCTGCGCCGAGCGAAGCGAGGAGCATTTTTAATGGATCAGGGGGGAGGCGAGCGAGCCAAAAAATTGAGAATAATGTTAGTTAGTTGTGGCTCGCATTCTCGTCTTCCTCAAAGCTCGCTCGCTTCGCTCGCTCACCTCCTCCCTTCCTCTTGCCCTCAACCACCATCGCGTGGAAGTTGCTCTCCTCCCAGTCGCTCTTGATATCCTTGAAAATGAGCTTGACTGAGGTGTGAGCGTGAGAGTGAGGTAGGGTTAGTTTAGTTTAGTAGTGGGTTTCAGGCAAACGGAGAAAAACTAAGTACTCACCTGCTTCCGGCAAGTAACTGATTTTATTTGATTTCAGCTTTTGCCTCCCCCCCCCCTTGAAGGGCCCCTCCAATATCTTCGAGTCCTCGACCTTTTTTTGCCTTTGCCAGTACTCGCGACTTTCGTCGTAGGGGCTGCTAGCGTACGGATACCGGTACGCTTCGCTCTGGCTCTGGCTCTGCGGTGTCGCATCGCTGCTGCTGCTGGCCACAGAGCTCTCGCTGTTCCCCCGCCTGTTGTAGAAGCTGTACACAAACTCGCTGTACTTGATTTGGCCGTCGCCGTTCGGGTCGAACAAGGTCACGATTCCTTCCTTCTCCTCGTCGGTGAGTTCCTCGTACTTCTCGTCGCCGCAAATATTCTTGATGACCTCCATCAGCTCGTTCATGTCGATGCTGCCGCTGCCGTCCGTGTCGTAGTGTGCGAAGGCCTCCTTCAGATCGAACCCCTTCTTTTTCTTCGACATTTCCACAAGCTTGCCATCGGCATTTTTCACAATTCGATCTCCCCCCTTTCCCAGCACGTTCCCGTCGCCGTCGAGCTTGAGCAGGCCCGCCGTCTTCCTCCTCTGGAGGTCCTCGACGTCGACCTCAACCTCCACTCCCTCCATGGCGATTTTCCGGATGTGGTTCATTGCTCGCTCCGCCACGGAATCTTTCTCAATCTTCTTCTTGTTTGTCTTTACTCCTCGCGGGTCCATGAGGTTCTCGTGCTTGAGTTTTCGCCTGAATCCTCCCGGTTTGAACGGCTCAGAGGATGTTTGGAGCTCCTTCTTCTTTTTTTGCTCTTCCTTGCCCATGGCCGATTTGATGTTGTAATCACTTGACATATACTCCGGGTAGCTGTATTTTAGAGGTTTGTGCGTCTGACCTTGAAACTGCTGGAGAGAAGATTTCTGACGTTTTTTCTTGAAATCGCAAATCGCGCCAGGAACAATGGATCTGGGCAGAGCTGACCTGAGGCTGGTAAAAGTTGGAGCGAAAGCAGACCGTATCGTAGTTGTCTCGTACACTGTGTCGGAACTTTGTTTTGTTTTGTTGTTGAGCGGGTTGATTGAGGATGAAGTGTTGCTATTGAAACTTTTGTTGTTGCTGGGGGTTGTGCGGGAGTGGAAGGAGCCACCAGAATCAAGTGAGGGCGGCGAATGTAAACGGTTTAATCGAATTGTGGGTGGGTTTGGTGGATCAAAGTAAGTGGGCGAGTTGTAGATTTGGGGAGGCAAATTCATTTTCTATGATGTGGTGGCTAAGAATGTTAGGGTGAAAGTTAAGTGAGCCGAAGGAAGGAGATCTTTTACAATCGTAAAGCCAACTCCCATTCGAAAATAATGATCACCATTATTAATAGTAAATATTCTTTTTTCTGTGTTTTTTGTCGCGCAAGATTTGACGCCGCATTTTTCTTCCCACTCACAAAAACTTAATTCGATGAAATGTATCCTAGCCAGCCTGATTGCATCGGCTCATGGAGCTGGCAAGTGGATTTCCCCTTGCAATGATGTCGACAACTCTTTCCTTCCTTTTTGCAATCAGTCCTTGTCTGTAGAAGACAGGGCAAAGGATCTCGTAGGACGCATCTCCAAGGTAGGTGGTAGCTACACATACATACATACATAGTCCCTCTCTCTCTTTACCCACTAATATTATCTTCATTCCCCCCCTTTTCAACATGCAGGACGACAAGCTTGGAGTAAATACGAAAACAACCCCTCTCTCGAACTCGGGCAGCGCCATGCCCAGCATGAAGATCACCGACTACGAATGGTGGAGCGAGGCGCTTCACGGCGTTGCGAACTCCCCCGGAGTGACGTTTGACGACGACTATTCAGCGGCCACCAGTTTCCCGCAGGTCATCTCCACATCCATGAGCTTCAATACGACTTTGTTTCGTGAAGTTGGGTCTGCGATCGGGCGGGAGGCCCGCGCTACCTATCAGGGAAGCCACGCAGGGCTTACTTTCTGGACGCCCAACGTGAACAACGCCCGTGATCCCCGCTGGGGCCGCCTCCAAGAAACTCCTGGAGAAGATCCCTTTGTGACTTCCACTTATGTGAAGTCGTACGTTCCTGCTCTCCAGCACGACAAGACCGTCGACCCGGAGGGTGACTTCCTCCAAATATCGGCGTGCTGCAAGCACTACGCCGCTTACAGTTTGGAGAACTACGGTGGGATTGATAGGTTTCACTTCGACAGTAACATAACCGATCAAGATTTTGCGGATGTGTACTTCCCTCCCTTTGAGGCTTGTGCGTCAAAGGATCAGGCAGCCGCATCCTCCATCATGTGCAGTTACAACGCTGTGAATGGCGTCCCAAGCTGTGCGTCTAAGTGGCTCATGACAGACAAGGCCAGGGGAGAATGGGCCTTCGACGGTTACATTACCTCCGACTGCGGAGCAACTGATGACGTGATCTCCGCCCATCACTATTTCGATACCACGTCCGAAACTGTCAAGGGAACTCTAGAGGCAGGCATGGACTCCGATTGCGGGGGTTTCATGGAATCACACCTCGCAGAGAGCGTAGAAGACGGAACTGTCTCCATGGACTTGGTCGACACCGCGCTCACCAACTTGCTGAAGGTCCAGTTCCGTTTGGGAATGTTCGACAATGACGACAAGCCCAATCCGTACGCCTCCATCTCGAAGGATGCGATTGACACTGCCGGGCACCGCCAGCTTGCGTTGGAGGTGAGCCCAAACTTATCTTGAGTCCAATTTAACCATCTCACTAACTAAAAAAACTCGCACAGGCTGCTCGCCAGTCCGTCACGTTGCTGAAGAACGAGAACTCCGCCCTCCCCTTCTCCCCCGACACCAAGAAGATCCTTCTTGTCGGTCCACACGCCAAGGCAACTTCTGCCATGCAGGCTAACTATTACGGCACCGCCCCTTACCTCATTTCTCCCGAGGAGGGATTCGGAAAATTCGCCGAGACGGTTGTGTCGGACGGTTGCAGCATTGGAGGTATGGTGGACCCCGACGGTGATGCTAAGGAAATCGCCGAGGCGGTGAAACAGGTTGCGGACACTAGCTTCGACGAAATTGTGCTGGCCGTTGGAATCGACCAGACCGTCGAGGCAGAGGGTTTGGACCGAACGTCCATCGGACTCACCGGATCGCAGGGCGATCTCATTGAGCAGGTTGCAGCTGCTGCTGCTTCCAATGGCAAAGCCGTCCACTTGGTTGTTTTGTCCGGAGGAGCTGTTTGCTTGGGACTGTACAAGGACGACGATAGAATTGGATCGATCACTTACATTGGCTACCCCGGACAGAGCGGAGGTCAGGCTCTTGCCGAGGCCATGTTCGGAGACTACAACCCGTCTGGCAGACTCACGCAGACTTTCTTTAACGGCGCGTTTGTCGACGAGAGCGATTTCTTGAGCATGCACTTCCGCCCCAATGTTAATGCGGTCGGTGAGCCCGGCAGGACCTACAGGTTCTACACCGGCGACAACGTGGTGTTTCCGTTCGGGCACGGTTTGAGTTACACGAGCTTCGACTACGAGAAGGTCGCGCTGAACGACAAGTTGTTGGAGCTTTCTGTTACGAACAGCGGAGGGGTGGTAGGGGCTGAGACCATCTTGGTGTACTTGAAGCCACCCGCAGATAGCGGCTTGGCTGGACTACCATTGAAGAGCTTGAGGGGCTTCCAAAAGTTTGAGTTTGGAGTCGGTGATGTCAAGCAGGTGATGGTTCAGTTCAACGACGACGACTTCAAGTTGGCGATGGAGAGCGGAGAAGTTGAGACGGTGTCTGGAAGCTGGACAATATTGGTGGGGGGAATGGAGATTGAGATTGAGATTGAATAGATTGAGTTGTAATTGAGATAACTTTTTAAATCCAACTTTTATTCACCATAAAATCCGCTGGCTGAGCTCATCTCCACTCCGCTGCTGGCTGAGCTCATGGCCATGCTGCTGGCTGAGCTCATGGCCATGCTGCTGGCTGAGCTCATGGCCACGCTGCTGTCCGCTACTGAGCTCCCGAGGCTGCCGCCACTTGACTTCGAAGTTTCAGTGGTATTTCCCGTGACATCTGTGCTAACCATCCCAGGTGTGACTTTACGACTTGAGTCGGCTCTACTAACCGCTATTTTTTGATTTTGCTAAAGAAACATTTTCTGCGGAGTGTCCAAGTTGTGACACGCTCTCAGAATGTTTTGCGGACTTACGCCGAGCACTGCCAGCATGCACTCTCGTACTTGTTTAAAGAACAACATGTTAAATGATGGGCGTGTAGCAAGCGTTGCACGTCGCCGCAATGCCCGCAACAATGTCCAGGATCAGGACTGTGTCGTCTACAAACCCTCCAGCCTGACACAGCATCATGACCACTGCGCCGAGCGAAGCGAGGCGCATTTTAAACGAAGGTTGAGAGCAGTGAGCGAGCAAAAATAGTTGAGTAGGTTAGTTCCAGTAGTGGAGTAGCCATGAATAGTTATTTTGCACGGAGATTGGTACTTTTCTGTCACACACTATAACGTCGTTGAACACTCAGAAGGCTCGCTCGCTCGCTTCGCTCGCTCACCTGCTGGAGTCCAACAGGCATTAAAAAAAACCAAATTGCAGGATCAAGCATTTCGCTGTTCTTTTGGTCAGGTCTCCTTCAATCCCCATATCCTTAACAGTAATGAAGATGCGGAAGAAGAGGTACGCTGAGAAGGGAATGGGCCCCATGACAATGAACAACCCGAAAAAAAAAGACGGCAAGTGGAACCAGTCCGCGTTGGGATAGTGGCCACTTGGAGACATTGCCGGTCGGCCAATCACAGGCACAAAGTGCGAGAGAAAGGCAATCACAAACGCAGACCCCAGATTTCGTGCCAGCGGGCGACAGATCTTGAAAAACTGGTCAAATGCTATAATAGCGTACTGAAGCACAGAATGGTGCAGCACGCATACGCAAGAAAGGAATATTCTACTGCTAGGGCAACTTTGAAATGATTCGTCTATCCAACTTTATGAATTGATCCTTTTCCGAAAAACTCCTTCAATGATGTCCAAACAGTCAGGTTCACACAAATATCATTGAGGCACAGGTGAGGCCCAGGAGATGCTTGACACTGGTCGACCGGAGCTCAGGATACTCCACAAAGGCGAGCAGTTCAACAAAGTTGAAGAGAAGTCCGAAAAAGCAGTTGAAAAGCTGCACAGATCCAAACTATGTAAATTCGGTTTCGGTTCGGAAAGAACGTTCTATAATCACATTCCACATTGTAGTCGATATCGCAAGTGTTGTTATAACTGAGCATTGGTATATGCTATAGCATAAGGAATTCCGGACAACTAAGCAAACTTGTCGTTCCAGTAACAAACCGTCTCTTTTCGTCTACACCAGTTGTGCTGCACCTAGACGTTACGTTTTCTCAGTGACACCGCTCGATTGGTTATCATTTTACAGCAAAAAGGTTTCAGATCTGTTCGCCTGTCGGATGAGTTTCCGTTCAGTCACCAAGATTATTTTATTCGTGAGTGAGGGACATTTTTCACTACAGATTTGCTCTATCTCTCTCCTGGTCATTCCTTGCTCGAAGAGCTCAGGCGGGAACTCCAAGGGCAAAAGACCATCCCTGACCGACGTATTTTTTATTCCAATCGTCACAACAACCAGGCTCTCCATGTCGCCGGATACGTTTTCCTGCAGACTCTTGACCAGCGTGACAGCTCCTATGCTGTCCTCGGGGTGGACATTGTTGATGAAGCTCACGTTTGTGGCGTCTTCGTGCAGAATCTCGTGCAAGTCACGGGCAGACGCAGAGTGAACCAAACCCAAGACAAGGCCTCCAGGAATAAAAATTTCGGTTTTGGGATAATACTTTCTTGTGTTGAAGTGGCGCGGGTGTGTTAACCTAGCCAAGGATGCAAGCTGCTGCGACTGACTCAAGCTCAAAGCTCTGCACATAGTGTGGACGATCAACTGCCCAGGGCGAAGAGGAGAAAGAGAATGTGAACCAATCTCCCCCAGATACTCGGCCTTCGCTAAGAGGTGATCCCGGAAGGCTTGAACCTGGTACACACTCTTATCCTTCGTCGTGACATCGCTGCTGAAAGAACTGGCAAACTCGAAAAGCATCGTTTTGTCGGTGCTCATGCAAATTTTACCCCTCTGGTTCACAGGGCGCACTGAAAAGTGACAACCGCATGCAAACCATCCGAAGTGTTTCGAACGCTCTTCACTTCAAATTTTTTCGTGAAGGTGTCGCCCGGAAACGCGGGCCAATGATAAATTGAATTTTGAAACCCTGTCTGTACTTTAGCCGAGTCGGCATGCCGAGTCGGCATGTGTGACATGGAGCCACACAAAAAAAGCATCAGCGAAAATGGCAAGACTGAATCTTGAAACCCCAATCTTCTAGCAAAGGGGGTTGAAGTGTTGATCCGATCATGGGAATAAAAAGCAGATGCCCAGAAATCTACAACCGAAGCGTTTATTGTGAGCTCATAAGGGGTTTCAATCTCATCCCCAACTCTCAACCTTGTAACATCTACCCCAAGATCAATCAAAGTTCCCAACAGTGGAGTTGTTTTCACAGCAGCTGGTGTGTCAACAGCATAAAGTTTCGTTGGGGCTTTTAGGGTTGTAAAAGCTTGCTTTGCATTGGCATTGGCAGACCGAACGCAATTCAACATTTTTAGTTTTGAACCATATAATGTTCAGTGACAGATCGTCCAAGGTGCCAAGAGTAAATAATTAAGCACGCTCCCTGAAGGTATATTGCCCCAAACGCCACCCCAGCACAAACACCATCCACTAACCCAATTCTCCTACCTTTCCGCAGCAACCTCTCCCATTTCTTGTTTGAGATCTTTTCACGAGCATATCCTTATGCCTTCCAATGAGCACCACAAGTGGCTCAGGAAGCGTGATTGGCCCGCGGTATTGGAGTCATGCTTGACCCAGATAGTGATGATGATTTGCTCGTGAGAAAGTACAAGGAGAGAGACGAGCATGGACGACTGCCACATCATTGGCTCGCAGCGAAAGCTCAGACACACACACATACCCTTGCCTTTGTGGGCGTGTCGTCGATTTGGTTGAATCCAGAGGCCCTCACCACACGAGACAAGGAAGGCAAAACTCCCATCGACATTGCCCGTAGGAGTGGAGCCTGTGCTGAGATCACCGGCTTGCTCTCCCTCACTCCCGAGGAAGCTGATTCGTTGGGTTGGAAGGGGATGGACCGCTTGTACGCACCAGTGACTTATTGGTGGGATGAGATGACTGGGTGGATCAAATCACGATCGTATGCAGACTGTCACAAATTCATCGATGAGCACGATGCCGAGTTGGTGCGTGAAGTGCTCAAATACATGAATTCTAATCTTCTTCAAGAGATTGCTTGCTTCAGCCAGGTATACAGCGACTCCCTCGTGTTTCTTGCTCTTCGAATGATCCAACGGCACCCACTTTCCCTTAAAGCTACCCAAATCCAAGGCTACACGGCCTTTCAGCTTGCTGAGAACCCCCAATTCAATGCGTGCATAGAGATCCGAAACGTCCTCCGCCTCACCCCCAAGTACATCTCCTCCACCCCCTTCCCCATCCTCCTCCGACAACACCTCCCCAAACAGTTCGTCGACGAGGAGGTCTTCGGCGTCTATAACAACGCTTGTACGTTCATCAAGCACATGAAGTACGACAAGGCTGAGCTGGTCGAGGTGGAGGATGTGCTGAAGCCGACTGGCCAGTGCGTCGTCTGCAACACCAACACGACGAAATGGTGCACACGGTGCAAAATCAACTACTTTTGCTCCTCCGAGTGCCAGAAGTCGGCGTGGAAGAAGCACAAGAAGGTTTGCAAGGCGCCGACGAGCCCACCATCGAGTGAGGCAGAATTGCGGGTTTTGCATGAGGGCATGCTGCTACTGAACCGGTGCATCCAGGAGCCTGGAGCTGGAGACGGACCCACAAGCGCGGTATTAGATTTCTTGAGAGACTGCGGAGTGCCAAGCATTAACAATAAAGAGCTTTGACAGTGTTCTCCTAAATTTTTGTTTTATCCGGAGTCTAATAGATTGTTCTTTTTTTTCCATTCAGGTTTCAAGCCCCCTCATCCCCATCCCCACCCCCACCCTCAACCCCATCCCACCTGCCCACGATATCCTCCTTGAAGTCCTCCAGCATCCTCCTATTAATTGTGGTTCTCATTCTATTTCGACTTCGAACTAAACTCTAGACACATTCAAAAAACCAGTGCACGCTCTATTCCGCACTCCGGATCGATCCATTCGACCACACACAACCAGAACCAAAGCGTCATCCCCAGAAACACTGCAATCCACCCTCCGTAGCTCCCCACCGACCTCCAATTCTTGATTCTTTCAAGCATTTTTGCGTTTTTCGTTCGTTCGTCATCCTTCTCTCCCCTCGTAATATCGTCGTACACTCTCTCAGTCCTCTCCGCAACGTTGCACCACGTGTAGAGTTTCTTCACCCGTGAGTGTGTGTCCAGCGAGAACCTGCACGAGAGCAGCGAGGAGCATTTTTAACGAAGCACGAGAGCAAGAGTGGGTTAGGAGTGGGTTAGTCGCTTCACACTCTTCTTTCACAAGGCTCGCTCGCTCACCTGTCAACATCCTGCAAATTTTCGATTTTCTCCAAGCTCCTCAGCACCGCGTCGAACATGCTTTTCCTATTTGGCTTCCCAAACTCTATCATGTCCTCCTCGAGCACCTCCGACACCCCCCCTACCTTCGTCGAGCAAACGTACAGCCCACAGCACGCGGCTTCTAAAATCGCAATGCAGAAGCTCTCGGTCAACGAACAGTTGAGAAAAATTGACCCCTTGGTCAACACGTTTCGAACTTGGGCGTGGGGAATTGCTCCGAGGAGAGTGATGCGGGCCTCTAAGCTTAATTTCTCACGCATCTGTTCTAACAAAATGCGCTTGGGGCCATCGCCACCAATGATGAAATTGACATTCTGCGCCGAGCGATGATTTAGTAGTGGCTCGTATATATTTCTCGTCTTCCTCAACCCCCCCCCCCCCCGCTCCGCTCGCTCGCTCACCTTCGGACCCTTCAAACAAACATCCTCAATAACATCGCAGAGCAAATCCGTTCCCTTCCGGTAAACCAGCCTGCTGACGATTATGATGTTGATGGTGTTACTGTTATTCTTGTTTGGCCGATTCGCAACGTCCGGAGTGAACCTGTACGGATCAACCGCGTTGGGAATCTTGTAGGTGTTCTCGGGGGGGACGGCCGATCTCAGTATGAAATTCTCGCGGCAGCAATTGGAAACGCATATTGCTGCGCGCCGAGCGAAGCGAGATTGTGCGCATTACGAATTGAGGGGGGGTTAGCGCCCGTGCTTTGAGCGACCGAGCGGAAAGTTGAGAAAGTGGGGGGACCCCCCTCATAAACCCAAGTAATTTCCGCACCTCAAAAAATCTCAAACTCACCTGCCGAAAGGTTGGAAAACATAAACTTCGTAACCTTGTTTAAGTGGATTCCATCCAATGTATCGAGCCCAAACAACGAGTGGTCAGTGAAGACCGTCTTCAGGCCCAGCATGTCCGCGTAGAGAAGGGCCTCGAGGGTCAAGACCGAGGAGGCTTGGTGGGCATGGACAATGTTAATTTTCTCCCGAATTAGCACTTGTCGGAAGAGAGGGAGGGTCATGGTGAGGGAGGGGAAGGTGACCTGATCATGGAAGGGGAGAAAGGGACAGTGGTACACTTTTAGGTTGGGGGAGGAGAGGTAACGAACTCCAGTTCGGTTGGGCTTATAGGAGTGGGTGAAAATGACTACGTGGTGGCCGCGAGATAATAACTGGAGGGCAAGGGCAAATATGTGGTTCTCCACACCGCCAAAACGGGGGTAAAAGAAGTCACAGACGATGCAGATTGAATGCATTTGATGGGATTAAAGTTGGAATAGTGAGAGACCAGAGGCCACGAGAGAGTGGGTTGACAAGGGAGGGGGGAATGACAAGGGAGGGGGTAATATATCTGAGAACCAGAAAGCGAAGATCACGCGAGTGAAAAGTTGGTAAACGCGAACCACGACAGGTTAACAACAAATTTCAAACCATACAAAGAGAGACCCAAATATGGCAACCAATGAGCACCACGAGTGGCTCAGGAAGCGTGATTGGCCCGCGGTACAAGAGCCATGGTTGACCCAAATCGGGACGTAGATTTGCTCGAGAGAAAGTACAAGGAGAGAGATGAGGATGGACGACTGCCACATCATTGGATGGCAGCGAAAGCTCAGACACACACACATGTTCTTGCCGGTGTGGGCGTGCAGTCGATTTGGTTCAATTACGAGGCCCTCACCACACGAGACAATAAAGGCGAAACTCCCATCGACATTGCCCGTAGGAGTGGAGCCTGTGCTGAGATCATGGGCTTGCTCTCCCACACTCCCGAGGAAGCTCATTCGTTGGGTATGGGGATGTACCGCTTGTACGCACCAGTGGATTATTGGAGGAATGAGATGGTTATATGGATCAACTCACGATCGTGGGCAGACTGTCACAAATTCATAAACGAGCACGATGACGAGTTGGTGCGTGAAGTGCTCAAATTCGACAATTCTGAACTTCTTCGAACAATTGCCTCCTTCAGCCAGGTATACAGCGACTCCCTCGTGTTTCTTGCTCTTCGAATGATCCATCGGCACCCACCTTCTCTTAGCACTGTGCTTGCTGAATGGCCAGCAAACGCTAGTCTTGCTGGATTTGCTAGCAATAACAACGCATGCAAAGAGATCGTAAAGGTCCTCCGCCTCACCCCTCTGGACATCTCCTCCACCCCCTTCCCCACCCTCCTCCGACAACACCTCCCCAAACAGTTCGTCGACGAGGAGGTCTTCGGCACCTACAACACCGCTTGCACATTCATCAAGCACATGAAGTACGACAAGGCTGAGCTGGTCGAGGTGGAGGACGTGCTGAAGAAGCCGACCCACAAGTGCGACGTCTGTAAGACCGCCACGACGAAAGCTTGCGCACGGTGCAAAACCAGCTACTTCTGCTCCTCCGAGTGCCAGAAGTCGGCGTGGAAGAAGCACAAGAAGGTTTGCAAGGCACCGACGAGGGAGGCGGCGAATGAGGCAGAATTGCGGGTTTTGCATGAGGGTATGCTGCTATTGAACCGGTGCATCCAGGAGCCTGGAGCTGGAGACGGACCCACAAGTGTGGTTTTAGATTTCTTGAGAGACTGCGGAGTGCCAACAATAAAATGATTCTAAATGAATTTGTCAACCTGTGCCAAACCTATTGCCAATTTTTTGCTGCTAAATCTACGAAATTATCGATTGGAACCCCATATTTTTATTCCCCCTTCCTCTTCACGCCCCTCTGTCCTCCTTCCTCTCCGCTCCTCAGGCAGCTCTCCCTAAACTTGTCAACCTCCGCCCCCCACCCTCCTCCCCCTTCTCCAGGGTTTGACGCCGCCAATTTATCCAGCTCCTTCAAACAATTTTCTCCCCTCGCCTTGACGTTACGGAGCTTCTCGAGCATCGTTCCAACCTCGTTCTCGTTCCCGAAGCTACCGACACCCTCGGCGGAGAGGGTCTTGTGGAGGTCGGATTTGAAGATCTGGGCTTTCTGGTTGAGCTTCCCGGTGAGGATTGTTAGGGAGAGGGCGTCCAGGACTAGAGACTCGACGGAGGAAACGTGGGAGTCGGGCGTCTTTAGTTGGGTTGGGTTAGGAGAGGGAGAGGTTGAGGGTTAGCTGCGGTTACATATTCTCGCATCGCATCACTCTTCGGTCACTCACCTGCTGCTCAAACAGGCAAGCCGACGCAATCGTTTGGTACGGAACCTCACGAGAGCTGCTCGCGGCAAGACGAATTAGGGAAAGAATTTCGAGCTTCCTGTAATTAATTAAGTTGAATAGAGTTTAGTTTGCAGCAACACCATAAAAACAAGTTGTGTCTAGCTCACTTCGCTTCGCTTCGCTTGCTGCTCGCTTCGCTTACTGCTCACTTCCACTCACCTCTGCATTATGGTGTTGAGCTGAGGAAGGGACTGGGTGGAGCTTGTGAATTGGACCGTCGATTGGGACTCGAAAATCTCAACCAAGGCGAGGGCAGACAGTAGTCTCTGGCTCTCAGACGAGGAGGAGGACGTTGTGGCAGCTGCCTTTGCTGCCACAACGTTCGGGTGGGTCAAGAGAGGAGAGAAAGAATAAGTCTGGGAGTTTTGAAGGGCCTGAGTTAAGATGGGAGAGATACTTTTAATATTTGTTTTGGGAGTTGTGGCAGGCAAGTTATCTATGATTTTGACCAAATCGTTGATGGGAGTGGTAGAGGGGAGCTGGAGAGACATTATGTGGCGTAGGATGTTTGCAAGACAAAATATACCAAATGGAAGAGAAATAAAAAATTGAAAAAGGACATCAGCCAGATCGGGTATCATGTGGTTGTTTTTGACAATGACGTTTGTGATATACACAAGTCCGAGAAACCTCACCAATGCATTCAACAATTTACCAGCAGCACCGATCCATCAAGGATCTGTGATGTTCAGCACTTCTCCTCCTTCTCCTTCTCCTCCTTCTCCTCCTCCTCCTCCTCCTCCTCCTCCCCCACAACAACCAAAGTACATCTCCTTCACCCAAGCAGAGAAGGCCGCAATAGCTCTAATAAAATCAAAGGATTTTGCCCCCGCATTGCAAATTCTAACCTCTTCTCTCTCCGGACCCGGGTCTCGTCCTGACCTGGTACGATCCTCATTAACCGGGATGTCCCCCGTTGGCGGCTCCTTCGCCGGCGGCAGAGAGTATAAGCGAGTCACGAAGCTGGACGAGAACGAGCTGCAGGTGAGCGAGCGAGCGAAATGGTTACAGACATTATGGCTACATCCACTGCTAAACTAAACATTGTTCCACTCATATCTTTTGACTCGCTTTATTCGTTTTGCTCATTAAAAATGCGCACTTTTGGCGACAGTGCGCCTATTACAACATTGCAATTTGCAAGGCGAACTTGAACGATATTCAGGGCTGTTTAGAGGCTATAAGTCTTGCCTTCGACAACGGCTACAACGAGCCGAAGCGTCTGCTGAAAGACGCTGATTTCCCCGAGGCAATCAAACAAAATAAAATTTTTTCTGATTTCATAGAAAAGAAGATTCCACCTTTTCCGTTCAGCCTCCTCAGTAGATAACAATTAAGTTTTTTAACCCCAATTCTAGTCTAGTCTCTAGTTTCATCCCAGCTTATCATCCCAGCTTTAACAATAGCCCAGCTTTAACAATAGCCGCCTTTCCCTCGCCCGAACCCGACAAGACAGACTAACTTTCTCTTCCACCCAACAGTCCAATGTGATGAGCGGCTCGCTCCCCTTCTCCCCGTCAATTCCATCAGCCAGCAGAATATCTAATTTCGTGCCTGTTACCACCTTCGCATTACCGTTCTCCATTGTCAAGGATAAATTTTGCTCTTCCACCGCTCCATCCTTCATCACGTTGCTGGGCATGATCAAGAACGGAAATTCTCCCCCCCCTCCGCCCTCCGCCTTCGCCTCCATGCTCCGCCCCATCGTTCCTGCAATATCAAAAAGCGCCGACACTGCGACGTACGTGTCTCCCCCCGAGCACGTCCTGCGCCGAGCGAAGCGAGGCGCATTTTTAATGAAGCAAGAGCAAAACGAGCGAGTCAAAAGAAATGAGTGGGTAAGGTTTAGCAATTCATCAAGGCTCGCTCGCCTCGCCTCGCTCGCTCACCTACTCAAAGCCGACAGACACCTTCCAACCACCCTCCCCACCTCCTCCCCCTCCACCTCCTCTACTGCGAACTCCTTCACGCACGAGCTCAGCACGTTTGTCAGCTCCGTGGCGGCCTGGTTAGGGGCAGAAGACGCGCACTGGCTGAACTCCATCCTGCGCCCGTTTATCGTTATTCGCTCGCGGGTCGCGTCTTTCAAGCTCTGGTCGATTCCTATCGATTCCGATGTTGAGGATCGGGGGAGGGGGAGAGAGCTTAGTTCGTCTTCGAAAGCCGTGAAGAGCGTAATGAGTGTGAGCCGTGCTCTCATTATCCGGTTTTCTTTCGCCGAAAGTGATTGTTGTGCTGCGCCGAGCGAAGCGAGGCGCATTTTAAACAAAGGTTGAGAGCAGTAAGCGAGCAAAAATAGTTGAATTAGTAGTTTAGTATCGAGAATCGAGAATGCAGCAGGCTTAATGGCGTGCACATGCCCCTGATCTGGACAATAATCCCTATCGCTCGCTCGGCTTCGCTCGCTTACCTTTGGATTTTTTACTTGTCTTTTTCTTTGGTGAGGGGGAGGGGGCGCTCTCGTCAGAGCAGGCAAGTTGGAAAAGGGAAGTTAACGCGGAAATCAACGCGGCCTGCCGTGAGTGGGGAATCTCAGAGAGCAGGAATTTTCTCATTAGTCGTGAGCTCAAATACGGATCGCGAGTGTCCGGGGGGGGGGTCGCTTCATTTAATTGTTGCGATTGCGTTTGCGGCGGAAGACGCTGTTGCGGACGCTGTTGCTCTGGCGGAGAGAAAAGGATCCAGGGGAATTTGGGCTGCGGTGTTGTTGTTGATGTTGTTGTTGTTGTTGCTGTTGTTGTTGTTGTTGCTGTCGGCTCTGTTCTGAGCTTGTAGCTGGGAGAAAATCCAACCACATCCTGCTCCTCGCTATCAGCTTTCCAAGCACCTGACTCCTCCACAACAACAAATGACTCATTCTTGCGCAAGCCGCCCTTTTCTTCCTTGCTCTTGTCAGCAGGCTTCGCTCGAAAATTGATCCCAGTATATAATAGAATGAGAAGTACAATTGCAAGTGCTTCAAGCTGGGGTGAGGTGGTGGCTGCTGATAGTTTGGTGTTGCTGTTGGAGTGGGAGTGGCAGTCGCCATCTGCGCCGACGTAATCCATTTTAAGTGACTCCTCTTTGCCTTTTCTTGACACAACAAATCGTGCACAAAGATTTTATGATTTTTGAACGCTACGAACACATAAAAGCATAAACACGTAAATTAGAACACTTCTCAAGACCCAAAGAGTGCCACAAAAAGAGGATATACAAATAAAACCACACCAGGCCACCTAGAAACCAATGTGGGACGAACGGAACAAAACCATCCTCGCGTTTGTGGATGGTGAAATCCTCCCACGCGACCGTGCCTCTGTCCCACTCTGGGATGCTGGCTTCCTTCATGGGAAGCAGATCTGGTCAGCCCCAAGATTGATAAATGGAAAGATTTTTCGTCTCCAGGACCACTTGAACAAGATGAATCACGGGATAAAAGCAATGAACTGCCCGGTTGTTCCAACTGACCAGGACTTCAAAGACGCAATCAAGGCTGCACTGATTGCCAACAAAATGCAAGGAGCGAGCGGTGTCCACATCAGGTGAGCGGTCGAAGCGACGTGCTAGCGAACCTTGTGATAACAGAGTGCGAAGCGACTAACTCACTCTTGCTCTCGTTTGTCGTTGAAAATGCGCCTCGCTTCTCTCGGCGCAGGGTCGTGTGGACTCCTGGAACCCAGGTGACTGCCAGCATGAACATGAAAGCGGTGTGCGACTGGGACGGCCAGCCCGTGAAGCCTAGGATGATTGTCATGCCGGAGTGGCGGGGGATGGGAACAGGTGAGCGAGAGAAGCGAGCGAGCCTTTTGGAAGAAACGAGCGGTTGAAGAGCGCGAAATGGCCACAAGACATTATGGCTACATCAACTACTAAGCTAAACCACCCAATTGAAATGCAGTTTACGACACTGTGAAGGGCGAAAAAGCAATTGTAAGCCAATATCGGCGGCCAACTGCCGTCTACGCCGACCAAACAATACACAGCAACAACCAAATTCACAGCAGTCTAGCGTGCGACGAGGCTTGCCGAGCCGGAGTTGCGGCAGCAATTATGCTCGACGCGGAGGGCAACTTGGCCGAGACGCACGCCAGCCACATGGCAATCGTCAAGGACGGGAAATTTTACACGCCCAACGTGAGGTGCTGCCCACCAGGGGTAACCCGCTTGGTGCTGCTGGCGTGCTGCGAGGAGGCGGGGATTGAGGGAAAGGAGGTGAGCGAGCTTTGTGACAGAAAAGTGCGAAACTCCGTGGGAAATTACTTAGATGCATGGCTACTCACTGCTCTCATTCTTCGTTGAAAATTCGCCTCGCTTTTCGCTCGGCGAAGGACGACATAAAAATGGCGAGAATGTTCGAAGCCGACGAAGTTATGATCATGGGTACAATGAGCGGTCCCATAGCCATAACAGAGGTCGACGGGAAGAAGATCGGAAATGGTCAGATCGGGGAAGTCACAAAGAGGTTGAGCGAGCTTTATGGGGTGGCCATGACAAAGGATGAAAATCTAACAAATATTTTTGCATAACTTTTGGTTTTTGGTTGTAGTCCAATCTCATTCTCATTGAGCGGTTGCCGTAATCTCGTAGCAAAGCTTCTCATTCTCCTCCGGGAGTATAACCACAAGGGTTCCCTTCAACTCGCCAGACGCACCCTGGGGATTCGCAGACACTTCGAAATGGGAGAGCTCGCCACCTCGACGATCCATGCGGCCTGAATTAGGCGACACGGCGAAACACTGGTGGGAATCGGGGGAAAACGAAGCATAGAAATCTTCGAAACCCATACAAAAGGGTTCAATGTCGATTCCGAAACTTCCCGCTTTTGCATTTTTATGTTCATTTTTATGTGAAGCAGGGGGGAGGCGAGCGAGCCAAAATAATTGAGTGGAATAATGTTAGTTTAGTAGTGGATGTAGCCATTATTTCTGCAGCCCGCTCGCTCACCTTTGCCAGAAGAGGCAACGTTGAACTGGAACTTCCCATCCGGGTTCGATGTTGGCAGGAACTCCATGCCATCAGGGATGCCCTCGGGCGTTTTGTATCCTTCGCCTGCGACAAAACCACCCTGACCAAGATCCTCAAGA
Source organism: Parmales sp. scaly parma (assembly GCA_030267985.1). Lineage (NCBI taxonomy): Eukaryota > Bolidophyceae > Parmales > Parmales sp. scaly parma. The sequence goes on along the minus strand of BRYC01000190.1, from coordinate 7,343 downwards.
CCAGGGCGCTCTGTGTCTGCCTGCTTTGTACCCCCCATGTTCTTTGTGCCGGAATCGAACATGTCCTGAGCCTCACCCTGGTCGAAGTCCTCCGGAAAGTAATCGCCAACATCGGTCGACTGCATCTTGCCTGCTTCAGGAGACCAAGTGTTACCACCATACTGAACATCATTGTCGGATCCGGCACGGTGGATTGTTGACAGCGATCGTACAAATGTCGGCTTTGTTGTGAAGGCTTCAGATGATTTGATCATTTGCAGGAGCAGGATTGGGGTGGTGATGAGGGACAGCATTGATAGTGCGGGATGGGTTATGGGGGTGGTACACTCGTACGGGTTATGGGGGTGGTACACTCGTATGTAATAAACGTGGGCGAGAAATTGACGCATGAAGTGGATCTCCGCGGTGGACCAAAAATCCAAAATTGTTGGTTTTGTCAGTGTAATTAAGTACTGCTGCTTGCTCTTCAACCATCAACCATATATTCTCCGCTAGGAAATACAACCCTCAGCCTTCGTCCCACCTCCCCCCACCAATCTCATTTTTTTTTTATGAAGATTGACGAACAGCTCCTCGACCGGCATAGTGGTGGTGTACTTTGCGTGGCGTCGCGGAGTAACGGTCATGTTGCTTCGGGTAGTAATAACGGGTCAATCATTGTCCACTCGACCAGCTCCAACAAGGTAGAATATCAAGCTGACAATGTTTTTTCATGGGTCAATGGTCTTTGCTATCTTCCGAATGGCTCGGAACTTGTGGCTTGTGGCTATGATGAGGGTGGCAACTTGAAGGTATTTAGCCCTTCCCTCGAGTTGGTCCAGACCTTGGTGGGACACAATGGTTATGTTTTTTGTGTCACCGTCTCTCCATCAGGCTCCCACCTGGCTTCCGGTGGTGGATGGGATAAGAAGGTGATGATTTGGTCGGAGCCGGGGGAGGGTGGCGAGTGGGCTAGAGTGCAAGTGCTTGAGGATCACACGGATGGGATTAATGCAGTGTGCTTCTCCCCCGACGGCAAACAGCTGGCTACTGGAAGTGACGACAAGCTCATCAACCTCTACAGCTTCAACGAGGGAAATGCCATCTTAGCGCACACGTTGGAGGGCCACACCGACTACGTCAATTCCCTCTTGTTCTCTCCCGACTGCAAACTCCTTTGCTCTGCCGGAAGTAGAGATAGATCCATCAAATTTTGGAACCCTGCCGATGGAAGCTTGGTGAAGAGCATCGACCAGGCTCACACCTCTCTCGTCCGTAGCGTCTCATACTCCCCCAACGGGCGTATTCTTGTGAGTGCCGGTCGCGACAGAACGATGAAGATCTGGGATGCTGAGACTTTCGAGCTCAAGCACACGTTTGTGTGCTTTTTCGACACCAGGCAGCTCACCATTACGGCCGATTCCAATTTCATTGTTTCTGCCAACTCAGACAAGACGGTTAGAATCACCCCCTGTCGAGAGTACCACCTCACGGGCCTCACCCCCATCCTAAACCTCATTCTCCACATCGTCTACAAGTGGGAATTTGTGTCGTTCCCGAAGCACACCGAGGACACCGAGGACACCTCAACCCTCGAGGAGGTCATGAAAAATCTTGGCGAACTGGTGCACAACGGCGGCTACAACGTCACCTCCGAGATCCTCTCCTTCCTATCTCCGGCCCACCTCCCTGTCCAGATCACCCCAACTCGATGGAGACCCCCCCCCCTCTCAACCTACTCAGACCAGTTCGTTTCCGACCTGGGACGGATACGAGAGGATGAAAATCAAGGGTAAATTTTTGATCATTGCAATATTATTTTTACCAACATGAATTAATAATCATATTTATCACACACATTCATCATTTCTCTCTCTAGACCTCTGGGACCTTCATTTCGTTGTTAACACTCGCGTCCCCGGCCACCATATTCTGAAGCTGCATCACCCTCTCCTGAAGCTTTTCTATCGTGAGAACTTGTATTTCGATTTCTTGACCTCCTCCCGTGTTGACCCTCCCTCCTCCTCCCCCCATCCCTAGGCCCTTGCTCCTCCTGCCGCTGCTATCGGTCGGTGGTTTCGGATCAATGCCGCTCATTCCGCTCATTCCCCGACCATTCCCATTTTCATTTTCATAATTCCCATTCCCATTCACAAGGCCAAAATTGACCTCTATCGCGCTCGCCTGTATGGCCAAGTCCTTGCTCTCCCTCCTCAGTTCGTTGATTTCTTTCGTGAGGCTCACATTCTCCCGAATCAGCCTTGCGTTGTCCGTCGCGTGCATGTCGACGTCCTTCTGAATGTTCCTCTTGAGCGATTCGACGTTTCTCTCCAAATGTTCCCTCTGCCTGTTGTATTCCACCTGCAAGTCGTGCGCTCCCCCCCCGTCTCCCCCGCTGTTCCCCTGGTTACGGCTCGCCAGGTCGTCCTGGGCGTAGATCTTGTACAACCTCATGACTCCATCCTTCAGCGCCTTGTTGTTCCCAATCTTGAGCGCTACGCCCTGCAAGTCCCTCCTGAACTTGGCGATGAACTCATTGCCAATTTCGATCTTCTTCTGCTGCGTCACGATTTCCTTGTTCATGCCGTCCATCTTGAGCCTCAGCTCGCCGATCATCAAATCCAAGGCGCTGTTGCTCTTGTGATACTGCTCCAGCTCGAAGTCCATCTCCTCGATCTGCGTTCTCATCTCGGCGATTTCGTTCTCTCTCGGCTCGATCTGCCGCTTCAGCTCCTTGATCTTGTAGTCAAGCACGAACTTGAACTTCTCCAGCTGCGCCGAGCGAAAAAGGTGTGAAAAAGAATTTTGGGTGAGTTGGTTTAGTTGTCTTCATCAACTCCCCCCCCCCGCCCCGCTCACTCACCTCCTGGTTTTTCTTCTTCAGGTCGTATATTCTCTTTTCCTTGTCCACGATGGTTTCTTCCCTCTCCCTAATTTCCTTCTTGTGGCCCTGAATGTCCTTCTCTAGCCCCTTGATCGTCTCGTACAGCTCCTTCTCCTTCTCGTACAGGCTGCCAATCTCCTCCTTGTGGTCGTTCACGTCCTTGATCATCGCGTCGTACTTCTTCTTCATGAAACCGTTCTCCCCCCTGAGCCTCAAGGTCGCCTTCCGCTCGGCCGTCAGCTTGTTCTCGTACTTTTGCTTCAGGTCCTCCACCTCGAGCTCCGCGTCCTCCTCCACGAGCTCCTTCAGCCTTTCGAACTTGCTCACCATGTCTTCTTTTTCGTTGCTCAAATCCTTTTGCTGAATTTGCTCCCCCTCAACCTTCTCGTCGTACTCATCCGTGAGTTCTTGCAAGAACTCGGTATGCGAGTCGACCAAGCTTTGGTTCTCCTCGTCCCAGTTCCTATTCTGCTCTTCCCTCTCGCTCGCCAAGTTCTCGTAGCGCAGAACTTCAGTGTTGATCTTGGTGTTGTAGCCCTCCTCCAGCTCTTGGAACTCCGCACCGTGCTTGTCATGCAGCCTCTTCAGCTTCTCCTCGTACTCTCCCTCCATGTTCACCTTCTCGTCCATCAAGCTTTCGTACCGAGATCTGCGCCGAGCGAGTTGGTTAGTTTTAGTTTAGTTAGGGTTAGTGTAAATTTATTTATTTTTATTTGTTTAGGTCCGCTGCGCTTGTTTCCGCATGCTTGTGGCAGTCGCTCTCACCTATCGGCCTCCAGCTCATGGGTGAACTTGTCGCTCACTTCCTTGATTTTCTCCTTGTAGTTCATGTCCTTCAACCTCAGCTGGTACTCGTTATTCAACGTCAGCTCCTCTACCTTATTCCGAAGCGACTGGATGCTCCCCGACCTTTCCTCCAGGTCCGCCTTGGTGACCAAAATTTCCTCCGCAAAGTCCGTGGTTTCACGGTCCCTGCCGCGCTGCGTGTTCTTGAACTGCACCGAACGAAGCGAGGTGCATTTTTAATGGATCAGGGGGGAGGCGAGCGGCCAAAGAATTGAGAATAAAGTTAGTTTAGTTGTGGCTCGTATATATATTTCTCGTCTTCATCAAGGCTCGCTCGCTCACCTCCGGGTCGTTCACCTCGAACATGCACAGAGAACCGTCGTCACCCCCGGTAAACAAATAGCCGTTGTCGTAGCTCATCCGCATGCAGGAGACTGGGCCGGAGTGGCAGTTGAAATCCTGCGCCGAGCGAAGAAGGTGCGAAAAACGCGAATTGTTTTTACTGTTTAGTTTATTGGCTCGCGTGTTCGTCTTTCTCAACCCCCCCCCCCCCGCTCCGCTCGCTCACCTGCGGGGTTGCCTGAAGTTGGTTACCACCGTTCCCTCCAACCGAGTAGGATTGGATCATTCCGGGCTTGTTTGGTTGGCTGGTGCCGGTGAAAATAAATTTGTTGCTTCCCGAGATAACAATTTGGCTCGTGGATTTGTCCAATTGGATTTCGCTCTTCTGCTTCATGCTAAGAAGTTCAACCTCCTTGAGTACGAGATCCGCACAGCAGAGAAATCCACGGCTCAAATCCTGCGTCCCCGTCCCGCACACGAACGACGTTCGAGGGAAAAGCTGCGCCGAGCGAAACGAAGCGAGGTTAGGAGTGTGTTGCTGGCGAGCCGCGAGCGAAGCGAGCTAGTCCCAACTAGTGTATGGTGTTGCTGGCGAGCCGCGAGCGAAGCGAGCTCGTCCCAACTAGTAGATGGTGTTGCTGGCGAGCCGCGAGCGAAGCGAGCTAGTCCCAACTAGTGTATGGTGTTGCTGGCGAGCCGCGAGCGAAGCGAGCTAGTCCCAACTAGTGTATGGTGTTGCTGGCTCGCTTCGCTCGCGGCTCGCTTCGCTCGCGCTCACCTGCTCGGTCTCTTTCACCCCCTGCGTGACGTTCCACACGTACACCGCGCCGTCCATCCCCGCCGTGCAGAGACTCCTGTCCCCAGCTTTCCAGAACAGTGTCCTCACTTTTCCGTTGTGGCCCCTCATGGTGCTGACGAGCTCGCACGTGAAGGTGTTGTACACGTGCACCGTGGTGTTGTTCACAGCGGCGAAGTATTGCCCGCCGTTGCTGAACTTGACCTCACGACAACTTTTAATGTTGAGCTCCCGCACCACGCGCATGTCGTCCATCAGTATGCTGCAGAGCCGCAGCTTGTCAGTGAAACCGATCACGACGTACAACCCGGAGGGGTGGAGCGCCACGCTGTGTGCCTCCTCCTCGAATATCTTCATCAGCTCCAAGGTCTTGTCCTGGTAGTTCCAAACCCTCACGCTGCAGTCCAAGCCGCACGTGACCACCAAGGGCTTCCAGATGCACGTGTCTATGCCGCTAATTTGCGCGCTCCCCCCCTTCCCGGGGGAGTGAAACGAGCTCAGTAGCAAGTCAAAGTTCATGCCGTCCTCCTTGAGGATGTCAGTGTTGGATAGGGAAAATGTGTAAATTTGGTGGTTCTGGGTGGAGACGAGGAGGGTGTCTTCCGAGGGGGAGACCGCCATGTTGGTAATTGTCGTCGGGTTGTTCTTGATGCTGAAGACCTTTGCGAGCTTGTAGTACTCGCGGGAGTCGTCCGACCGCTCGTAGATGCGCATCTTTCCCTCGGCGGACCCGACCACGAAGCCCTTTGAGTAGGAAACGATTGATCCTGTTGTTTTGCCGTCCCCGGGGGAAGAGGAGAGGATGCACTTGAATTCGAAGTTTTCGATAATCATTAGTTCGCCACTGTGAGTTGAGTGAGGGGTGGGGGGGTGGGGGGGGTGGGGGGGGCGGAAAGGGGGGCGGAAGGGGGGGCAAGGGGTTAGTTTATGTCACGTTTGCTGTGATTTTATTTAATTTCACTTCAACTCACACATCGGTCGCTATTACCACCTTGTCCTCAGGCAACCAGCAATGAGCAACGTTGTTCTGCGGCTCCCTCTTGATGTTCAATGTAACCGGGCGGAAAGAATTCTCCATAATTCTGAAGAACCTAACAATACCTTGGCCGGTGACGCAAATGACGGTGGGGTCGGTGGGGCAGAAATCAGCCTTGTAGACCAAAGCCTGATTGGGAGTTTGGAGCTTGATGAAAGTGACAACCTTGACAGCTTTCTCGACATTCCACAGCACCAGGGTGTAGTCCGGGCTTCCACCCAGAACCAAACAGAACTTATTGTCGTTGGAAAAGGACATGTGTAGCACAGTTTCCGACCCGAGGTCAGCAAAGTTGAGCATCTTCCTCTTTCTCAGTGTTTGAGAGTCGTAAATGGACACAATCCCATGGTCGTACTTTTCCCCAACGGCCAGCAGGCGGCGGTTGGGAGAAATCGCAAGCGCCGTGATCGCCTCGGAGACGATCGGGGGGAGGTTGCACCCGGGGATGAGCTCCTGGACACGAGAGTCAGTGTGGTGGACAGCAACATTATGCCCAACGGGGTAGAAGCAGACTCCCTCATCAATGAAACCCACGTTGTTGTGCACTTCGCCCTTGAGGCCGAAAAAGTGCACGTTTGTTAAGGGAGGGGTGACGGAGGCTGAGGTTGGTGCCATGTTGAGGGGGGGGGATGTTGAGGAGGAGTTTTAATATTATCGATGACTGTCGATTGTGGAAGCGGCTTTTTGAGTGCCAAGATGGCAAGGGGAAGTTTTATTTATGAAAATGGAATGGGGGTGGGTATGGTCAAGTGAAAAGGGTGAATCAAATGAAATTTAGAAAAAGTGAGTAAGTTGAACACTTGAAAATTGAAATTGTTTGAGAATGAAAATTTCATCAGAAAAATCCGAACACTAGGAAATCTCTCTTCCCCACGAAGGCTCAACACTTTTTGTATCCTCCTCCCCTCACTCCCATCCCAACTCCCCAACCAAAATAAAAACTAGAGTAAGCTAATTGTTTCAAGTTGACCTTGAACAGTTGGAAAAGCAACAAACTAACCCCAACATCTCCTATTGTTAATTCGGAATCTTGTAGTGAGCGCCCCGGGAGGACCCCCACCGCCCCAACCACCTTCAGCAGGACCAGCTCGAGGGGTACCACCCCCGAGACCCCCTGGTGTGTCAGGACCTCCAAGAGGTGAGATTTGAGTAGTTGGAGTTTAAGTTGACCTCTCCTTTGCGAGGTTGCTCGTTTTGAAAAGCTTGGGCAGCAGTCGTATATCGTTGGGCGTTTAGCTAACACAACACAAACGCCTCCTTGTCTCTCGTCTCTCGTCTCCATCTCATCCTGTCCCATCCTTGCACAACAACAATAACACCAACAACACCAACAACATCAACAACATCCCCCTTCCACTTTGTTCAACTCTGTCCTGTCCTGTCCTCTCCTCTCCTCAGCCCCCCCCCCCAGCCTAAAAAACGCCGCTCGCGGAGTATCCGCAGCGAACGCATTCGCCCGCCCTCCGCCTCGCCCCCCCGCCCCTTCAGGAGGAGCTCCTCCCCCTCAACCACCCACGAGC
>BRYC01000188.1:30376-43020 GCA_030267985.1 Parmales sp. scaly parma | reverse complement strand
CCACCGCTTCGCTTCGCTACACTCACCAACTCCGCCCTTTATGAAGAACTCGTGCATCAGCACCACGGAGGGGAGGTAAGTAACCATCAGCACGTAGTCGGTTAGCACGACGAGACCCGTGTAGATGCCGAAACAGCGCAGGGAGGTTATGTTCGAGACGGCGGTTGCGAAGAGCGCGCATGCGGTGGTGGTCGAGGTCACGAGCATCGCCCCTGCGCCGCAAAAATAGTTGAGTAGGTTAGTTCAATTTTTGATGTAGCATGTAAAGATAACCTTTCATTCACCTCCCGCTCGCTGCAACACCCACGCCATCTTCTTCGCCATGAGCTTCTTCGGCGACCAACGAGCGCGCTGCTCTTCAGTCACAACCATCATGACGTCAGCCTGCTTCCAGGCGTCCATGAAGACGAAGACGTCGTCTGCGCCGATTCCGATCACAATGAAGATTCCGACGAGGTTGAGAAACGGGAAGAAAGGGAGCCAGAACAGCACCATGTAGATGAAGTATGCAACAGCAAGGGCCATAAAAATTTCAATGAACGCGAGGGAGGAGATGAAGAAGCTGGATGTCTGCATCCACATGAGTAGGAAAACGCATAAAAATGCAACCCCGGCTAAGCTCCCATCGACGCTCAGCTGATCCGTGAACAACAAAAACTTGATCTTTGTGTCCCAAGCTACCAACTTCCCTCCCCCCACCTCCTCGTTGTGGAAAGGAGATAGAATCTCGTGGACATCCTTAAGCCAACCAACATCGGTGCTTGTAACCGGCACAACCAGCTTCATCTTCGACAGCGTCATGTTGTGAGGGTCCGAGTACTTCCAGTCCGTCAACGCGTTGAACGCATCGTATGCGATGTTGTCGCGCCAGCAACCTGCCGGGACGTTGTTCTCGCTGCCCCGAGCGAAGAAGGTGCGAAAGCGAGTTAGTGGCTCGTTGCTCGTCTTCCTCAAGGCTGCTTCGCTCGCTCACCTTTTACACATCGCTATTTCGTCCGAACTTGCGTGGGTGGGGCACGCGCGAAGCTGCATCGAAGCGACGAGCCAAACGAATTGAGTAGGTTAGTTCAGTAAAAATGGATTTTTTAGCCATTATGTTCTGTAGCCATTTCGCGCTCACCTCGCCAGTTGAGTGGTAGGACTCGGCGCACTGCCCGATGAACTGCCTGTATTCAGCGATGTCGATCTCGTTCAGCTCACTGCAATCTTCCTTGTTCGCGAAGAGGGTAACTTGGTTCGCCAAGTGCCTCGACTTGCAGCAGATGAACTCGATACCCTTCTCAGGGTCGTAGACCCGCTGCGCCGAGCGAAGAAGGTGCGAAAGCGAGTTAGTGGCTCGTATACATTTTCTCGTCTTCCAGAAGGCTATCTCGCTTCGCTCGTTCACCTTCGGCTGCATCGGGCACATTTTAGGGTTGAATTCCCCGTGGCCTCGAATAAGCTTGTCGATCTCGCAAACGCGGTGGAGCGTTTGGACGTTGAGGAGATCCACATTTTCATCGTCATTGGCGGCGGCAAAGACAATGTTCACGGCTCCCTCGCGACGGATCTGATCGTCGTCGTGGGTGCAGTCCTCGTCGGGAAGGACGGAACCGTCGTGCGAGGCCTGCAAGTCACGGTGGGAGAACTCGTGGGAGGAGTAGGTTGGGTTGGTGGCTACAACGTGCTCGATCGAAGCTGTGTAGAGTGGCGGGAATTCTTCTTCGTCGACCTCTAGCTCTAGGAGTCTCCTCGTTTGAGCCTGCACCTGCAACGCCCCAGGAGCATACTTATTGCAGTACGCATCGTCGATGTAGCCGTCTCCGTCGTAGTCCTTGTGGTTGATCTCGTCGTCATCGCTGATGCTCGCCCAAATGAAGTGGCTCCTGTTGCTGCCGGGCATGGTGGAAACGTGACCCTTGCACTGCGCGTCCTGGAGGTGCCGGCCGTAGGCCTTCATTTCGCCCGAAATCGCCGTTCCGCGAGGCTCGAAGCCCTCGGCGGCTTTGTGGAAGTCGGGGAGGGAGTCGGCGCGAAGGACGAAGCTAACGGAACGGAGTGGGTTAGCAAGAGTTAGGGTAAAATTTGGCGTAAAGATATAATAACTCTAACTCAACTACTCACCCAATGAAACCAAAGAAAAACATCATGAACGTGCTCAGCGAGTAGCAAAAAATTGGCTTCTTCACTAGGAAGTTGGCGTAACGCGTCACGGCCCCGGACGGCTTTATGTGATCGCCGTTGTCCTCCTTTTTCTTCTTCTTCTTCGCCTTCTTCTTCTTCTTCTTTTTGTTGAGGGGGTTTGACATACCCCAGACTAAAGTTGAGTGAGTGAGTGAGTGAGTGAGTGAGTGAGTGAGTGAGTGAGTGAGTGAGTGAGTGAGTGAGTGAGTGAGTGAGTAAGTGGGTGAGTGGGTGAATGGGCTTAGTTCTGATAAGGAAATTGAATGACAAACACACAAAAAAAACAAAAAAAATCACCTGATGACTCCCGATCATTCTCATCTTCCGAGCTGTCGTCATCGAAAGACTTTACCCGCTTTCGAGCTGGGGCAGGAGGGGGAGGGGCGGGCTTCGTTGATTCACGCTTGGAACCCCGCTTGGAACCCCGCTTGGAGCTTGATTTTTTTTCGAGCGGGGGGAGGATTGGGGGGGCGACAATGTCATCATTAGCATCGCTGCCACTTGGAAGTGGTAGCGGCGCTTCCTTTTTACCCTTAAAAGCTTTTTTTGAGGCTGCAGCAGGAAGTGGCGGCGGAGTGGAAGAGGCAGCATTGGTCAGTTTTGGACCTAACTTGTCAGAGATCCACGTGCCAATCTCTTCTCCATCCTGGTTGTAAATCAATTTAGTTGCCATGTTCACCAAGTAGGTTTGATTCTTGTACGTCTTCTCTTCACATTCAACTTCCTCGGTGCCACCATCATCATTTTGGGCAACACCATCAAAGTCAGGAGGACAGTCCCATGTTGTCTCCTGTGTTTTTGTATTTTCGTAGTAGGTTTTCCCATCCTCGGTTGTTAGTTTTTCCCACGTTGGGGGTGGCATTGTTATGTTGCTGGAAGGTTCGCGAAGTAGCTCTTGGATAAATCTTCGCAGAGTTTGAAATTTAGAACTGGAATATCTAAAACTACACAAGCGAGGTAGATATGGCTTGTTCACAACCCTCAACTGTCCAACCGCCCTAACGTAACTGCCTAAAGTCTAACTTAATTTTACACAACAATGCAATCGTTACTAACATCTGGCCTGCAAAAAGTTGAAAGCAATTCACGTGAAGTATAATATAGCAAATGCATCATCCTTTCGAAGTATGCAATGTATAGCATAGTGAACTTTCACTTAGAGAATCGCAGAGGGGTTCCCATGAAGCATGTTGACACGTCATTGTTGGGGAAGCGATTCCTTACTTTGAGAAGGAACACCTCGGACAGAAGGTTCACAACAACAATAGGTTCATCATTTGAATTATGAAATAGGAGTATGCATTTGAAAATTTAACACATCTCAACAGAGCGTTGCTTTCCAACGGGGGGTGGAGCTGCAGCTAAAACGACTGGCCGGCCAACTGCAACATTTGGAGTGGCCACCGGCACTGCTTGGTAGAGCCGCAAAGGATCGGTGAGGGGGTCGTACGCCACGTCAATGGGGAAGAAGGCAACAATCCATCCGCAGGGCACGCAGCAGCATATGAGCCACGATTTTAGACCGCAGGCACGGCGCTCGCCTGGTCGGGTTGGCGGATCGTGGTAGAGAGATTTAACGACAGTAAGAACCATGCATCCTCCAACAATGAACAGAACATTGGCATCGGGTAGTGAGGGCGGGTCAATCATCATCCACTCGACCAGCTCCAACAAGGTAGAATTTCAAGCTGACAACATTTTTGCCAATAGTGTCTATAGTCTTTGCTGTCTTCCGAATGGCTCACTTGTGGCTTGTGGCTTTGGTGAGGGTCCCAACTTGAAGGTATTGAGCCCTTCCCTCGAGTTGGTCCAGACCTTGGTGGGACACAATGGTGGTGTTTGGTGCGTCGCCGTCTCTCCATCAGGCTCCCACCTTGCTTCTTGTGGAGATGATGGGAAGGTGATGATTTGGTCGGAGCCGGGGGAGGGTGGCGAGTGGGCGAGAGTGCAAGTGCTTGAGGATCACACGAGTTATATTGAAGCAGTGTGCTTCTCCCCCGACGGCAAGCAGCTGGCTACTGGAAGTTGGGACAGGCTCATCAACCTCTACAGCTTCAACGAGGGAAGTGCCACCTTGGCGCACACGTTGGAGGGCCACACCAGCTGGGTCAATTCCCTCTCGTTCTCTCCCGACTGCAAACTCCTTTGCTCGGGAAGTTACGATAAATCCATCAAATTTTGGAACCCTGCCGATGGAAGCTTGGTGAAGAGCATCGACCAGGCTCACACCTCTTACATCGATAGCGTCTCATACTCCCCCAACGGGCGTATTCTTGTGAGTGCCGGTCTAGACAAAACGATGAAGATCTGGGATGCTGAGACTTTCGAGCTCAAGCACACGTTTGAGCAGGAATCCATCACCAACCAGCTCACCATCACGGCCGATTCCAACTTCATTGTTTCGGCCAACTTTGACCACACGGTTAGAATCACCTCCTGCGGAGAGTACTCCCGCACAGCCCTCACCCCCATTCTCAACCTCATTCTCCACATCGTCTACAAGCGAGACTACGTGTCCTTCCCAAAACACTCCCGGCGGACTCCAACCCACGCCCACACCATTAGATTGCTCGGCGAGTGCGTGTTCAACGGCGGCTACGACGTCACATCCGTAATCCTATCCTTTCTCTCCCCCGCCCACCTCCCAATCCAAATCACTCCAACCAGGTGGAAACCAAATTCGGTAGGCAGAACCAAATAATTTTGATTTTGAGTTTTTTATGTCATAGTTCAGAACCTACAACATACATTTGGGGATGAAGGGGGGCAACGGAGGAGAGGGAGGGGGAGGGGGCAACGCCCAGGTTGTTGCCCAGGCAGGACTGAGACTGAAGCTCAAGGAACTGTCAGACCAAGCGAGATTGCTGATCACCTTCACAGGGCTGATCAATCACAAACTCCCAAGCGACTAAACCCTAAAATTGCCAGTATGGAGGCGTTAATGATGTAAAGTTTGGATTTTCATAATTGCAAAACTCCTTCTACTTTCCTTGTGCTCAAGCCGAGTCGTTTGATTTCAGGCACTCCACGGTCGGGACTCCGCTGGGTCTCAAGAAATCTAACACCACACTTGTGGGTCCGTCTCCAGCTCCAGGCCTCTGAATGCACATATTCAGGAGGGCAATGCCCTTGTGGAGGGTGCGGAGAGAGGATGCGGTGGCAGGAGGGGTTGTTGGGGCTTTGCACGTCTTCTTGTGCTTTTTCCACGCCGATTTCTGGCACTCGGCGGAGCAGTAGAACGTGCGCTTGCACCGGGCGCACGGTTTCGCGCCGAGGGAGCTGCAGACGTCGCACTTGCGAGCCGGCTTAAGGACGGCCTCAATTTCGACCAGCTCGGCCTTGTCGTACTTCATGTGCTTGATGAACTGGCAGACGGTGTTGTAGGGGCCGTAGATCTCCTCATCGACGAACTTCTTGGGGAGGTGTTGTCGGAGAAGGGTGGGGAAGGGGGTGGAGGAGATGTAGGCGGGGGTGAGGCGGAGGACGTTTCGGATCTCTATGCACGCATTGAATTGGGTAGACTCGGCAAATTGGAGCATTGTGTTGCCTTGGTCGTTTTTAGTGGCGAGGGAAAGTGGGTGCTGATGGACCATTCGAAGAGCAAGAAACACGAGGGAGTCGCTGTATACCTTGCTCTCGCAGGCAATACATTGAAGAAGAAAAGAATTGTTGAATTTGAGCACTTCACGCACCAACTCGTCATCGTGCTCATTGATGAACTTGTGGCAGTCTGCATACGATCGTGATTGGATCCATACAGCCATCTCATTCCACCAATAAGCCACTGGTGCGTACAAGCGGGCCATCTCATCTTCACCCAACGAATAAACTTCCTCGGGAGTGTCAAGGTAGGAGACTTGGGTTAGAATGGTGTATGTAAGTGGGGCGTTTGGATTCTTGGGAAATTCTTGAGGTCTGATTTCAAATCCACAGTATACACGATACAACCAACAGACAAACACACGAATTGTTACTCACCCCCCCTTGTCCCTTCAAATCACCTCTCCGCGCCCCATCAACCCCTCCTCCATTCTCGACTATACTTCATGAATCGCAATCAGCAGGATCGTTTTGGTCACTCTGGTGACGACAGCTGGAGGGCCGGTCGAAGGAATCAGTCCAACATCAACGACTACAACGCGAGCTATCGCAACAATTTCCAAGAAGGACAGCAACCGACCAAACGTGGTAGATATGGAGAGCCTGTTCGTGGACACGAACAAATGCCACAGGACCACCCAAACAATAACACCCACAGCAGCAGTGACAGCAGCTATCTGCACCCCCCTCTCAACTACGGCCCATGCAGCCAACTTTCCATTCCACAAGCGGCCAATAGCAGCAACAGCATCAGCAACAATTACCCCCCCAACAATTTTCACCAACCCTCCAATCCACAACCAATCCACAACTATCATCACAACACGTCCAACAACAGGTACAGCAGCTACCCCAACCACCCCCCAAGCTACAACACAGGCAACAACAACAACTACTTCCCCCACCCTTCCGACAACAACAATTTCAGCATCCAACAACCCAAAACAGTCACCCCTCAGTTGAACTGTGACTACCACTGCACGGTGAAGGAAATCCAAGAAAACGATGCCGTCCTGACATTCCCTGACCACGACCAGGAAGGCTTCTGCCACATTACTAGGATGCGCCTCCGACACATGGGTGTCTCCATGGAAGAATCAATGAGGGTTGGCGAGACTCACTGGTGCACTGTTATCAAAATCAGCCTTAATGAGGTAACCGCCGAGGTCGAAATCCAATTGGAAAAGTGTGGTGGGGGGGGGGGAGGAGGCGAGGGTTTCGGCAGGGGACCGGGACAAGGACAAGGACCGGGAGCGCAAGATTTGGAGAGGGGGGTGGGGAATAATGGGGGACAGTGGCAGCAGCCACAAATTCAACAGCAGCAATTTCAGCAACAGCAATATCAGCAGCTGCAATTTCAGCAGCAACACTACCAGCCGCAGCAGCAGCATCAGCAACAGCAATATCAGCAAAACCAACACCAGCAACAATACCAACAACAGCAACAATACCAACAACAACAGCCGCAGTGGCAGCAGCAGCAGCAACAACAACAGCAGTGGCAGCATCAACAACAAAGTAATAACAACAGTGACAATTTCAACCCCCGTCCCAATATCAATAACAACAACAGTGGCTACTTCGGTGGACAGCAGCAGCTACAGCAGCAAAAAAAACGTTCACAACGACCAAATGATGGACAAAATGAAGCTCGACGACTTTCAGGCCGAATCACCAAATTGAAGAATGAGCGGGATGTGCCAGGACTGCTGAACCTCTTCTACCACAAAGTCGATGACATAAATGCAATTCACCTCGCAAACATCTACGGAACGCTTGCTAAAGAGGTGCGAGGGTCTGATAATGTCGAGAAACTCAAAACGGACGAGACATTCAAAGGGCTGTTGGAGAGCACAATCGAAAAGTTGCAGAGTATGCCGGAGTGGTTTGAAGTTCGACAGATAGCCACCATCACGCATTCTCTCGGAAAGCTGAAGATCTTCGACGAGTGGTTTTTCAATGAGGTCGTAAAGCTCCGCAAAAGAATTGCGAATGAGGGGGAGCCACAGCATTTGAGCATGATTGTTTGGGCGTGTGCGACTGTTGGCTTTGAATCGGCGGAACTCTTTGAGGCGGTGGCAGGTCAGCACAAGCGGATCGCCAAAAGTGGCAAGGTGCAGGAGCTGAGCAACATCACGTGGGCGTTTGCCAAGTTGGAGTGCAACGCCGACGCGTTGTTCGGGAAGGTGGCGGGTGAATATGAGCGGATCGCCGAAAGTGACAACGTGCAGGCGATGAGCAACATCTGTTGGGCGTTTGCCAAGTTGGGTTACAAAGCAGCGGAGCTTTTTGAGGCAGTGGCAAGTCAACACAAACTAATTGCTGGAAGGGGCGACGTGCAGCATCTGAGCAACATCTGCTCGGCATTTGCGAAGGCCGGGCACAAGACCGAGGCGTTGTTCGGGGCTGTGGCGGCTCAGTACGGGCGAATCACCGCAAGTGGCAACGTGCAGGAGCTGAGCAACATCTGCTGGGCGTTTGCGACGGTCGGGCACGAGGCCAAGGATTTGTTCAAGGCTGTGGCGGCTCAGCACGGACGATTCGTTAGAGACGGAAACCAGCAGGAGGTTGCGAATACACTGTGGTCCTTCGCGATTGCGGGATACTTGGACGAGGGGAGAGACTTGGTCGAGAAACTGTGGAACAGGGTGTGTGACGGTCGGCTGCAGTTTAACGACGAGGGCCTGTGGCAGCTCGCGTTGTTTTACGCCGCAGCTCAGATCGAGGAACCGAATCTCAACCTTGAGCCACCGCCCGAATCCCTTCTCGACCAAATTGAGGCAGCCGCGGCAAAATCAGACGTAACCGACTCACGAGCACAAAACCTAGTCTCCAGCACCCTGACCGAGCTCAACATCGACCACAAAATGGAGGTCTCACCATTCAAAAACAACATCGTCAATTTCAACACCTCCACCATGCTGAACATCGACATCGTAATTTCCAAGAACGAGAACAAAAAAATTGCAATTGAGTTCAACGGACCGAGCCACTACATTCAATGCGATGGACTAGACGTCGAGAACGGCACAACAAAGTTCAAACGAAGGCTGCTGGAAAAACTAAATTTCACCGTTGTGAGCATCCATTGGGATGAGTGGAGAAGGGCGAGAGAAGCTGGCATGAAGAAAGAATTTCTTGAGCAAAAGTTGATAATTGGTATTTGATTGAAAAGCAAGAAACAAAAAACATGCGTGTAACTGTAGCAAATTCAACAATCTATTGCTGGACAACAATAATTTTACACTCAGTCCTCCTCCTCCTCCTCTTCGCTTTCCTCTGACTCCCCTACGCTCTCCACCTCGCTGTTATCGTCCCTGTCTTCTTCCCCCCCACCGTCGTTGTTGTTGTTGTTATATTTGATTTTATCGTCACCTCCACCGCTCGTCGTCCGCGCCGCACTAATCTGCATCCCAACCTCATCAAAATCAACAACAATCCCGTCCCCTTTATCTCCATGCTCCGCCCCCCTCTTCCTCTTCCCTCCCCCTCCCCCTCCCCCTCCCCCTCCCTCCCCCTCCCTCGCCATAACAACATTCATATTCCCCAGCGTAAAATCAACCAAATAACTCTTCATAACCAGCAGATCAAGCCTCTCCCCATGCCGCTCATTATACCCAACAATCCCAGCAAGCGTCTCCGGAACCCCCTTGATTCTACTAAGCCTCTCAACCCCCACAGCCTTAACAACCGCCCTGATAGCAACGTTCGCAACGTGACTGTTCCTCGCCCGTACGACCCAGTCTCTAGCGTACCGTAGGATCTGCGAGACCTTGTCGTCGTTCCAGCTCGCCACGTGCCTTCCAAGTTCACTCGCCCCTCCGCCCCCTCCCCCCTCGACCATCTCCCCGACGACTTTCATGACCCTACTCGGCTTGTCGAGATCAAGCGCAATTTCCAGTGCCCGCCCAACGTTATGACCCTTTCCGTCCATTAGGCAGCTCCTAAGCTCCTGCTCCAGGACGACGTTCTCCTCGGTAATTTTTCGTTTCTCCTCCTCCTCTCTCTCCGTAACGTCCATCCACTGAACGATCCTCGAGTCGCCCCCCCCCGTAACGACAAGGTTCTCGGCCTCTGCAACGTCCATCGCCCAGACTTTATCCGAGTGTCCCTGTTCGAACGCTCCCGCGCACTCACTTGTCTTCACCGTCCATAGCCTCACCACCCCCTCCGCCCCACTAGTCAAGAGCTGCAGCCCCCTGGAGTAGAACCGCACCCTTAGGACACTTGACGTGTGGCCCATGAACGTCCTCACGCAAGTATAGTCGCTCAGGGACCAAAGCTTCACAGTCCGATCCCCGCTGGAAGTCGCAACGACCCTGTCCACGGGAGAAAACGCAGCGTCCCAGACTCCGCGCTTATGGCCTGAGAGGACCCCGAGGGTTTCGAGGGTGGAGGAGGATCGGATGGAGCAGGTTTTGTCCAAGGAGCCTACGGCCAATAACGAGTCGTTCGGGCTCAGGGCGACGACGTTGACGTCCTTTGGGTGGGCGCGGGATGAGGCGGTGCATTTCAGCTGGAAGAGCTCCTCCTTTCCCTTTCCCTTTTCTTTTCCCTTTCCCTTTCCCCCCTTCCCCTCCTCCACCGCAAACGACCCCGGCAACGCCCACCGCTTCAGTGTCTTATCGTTACTCGCAGTAACGATAAACCCCTGCGCCTCTCCCCCTCCACCACCTCCTTTCCTCCTACATACCGCCACGGAACTAACCGCCTCAGTATGCCCAATCCCCTCCGCAACGCACCTCCCTCCCAACTTTCCCTCCCCCCCCCCCTTGCCATTGCTGGCGCCCCCCGTCTCCACCTCCCAAACTCTAACGCTCCGATCCTTGCTCGCAGTAACGACGTGCCGCCCGTCCTTGGTAACGCCAACGCTAAGGACGACGTCGGCGTGGCCGGAGAGGGAGCCGGAGGAGAAGTTCAGCAGGCTGAAGAGACGGACGACGGAGGAGTTCGAGGCGACGGCGATGTATTTGCCTTTACCATTGCCATTGTCATTGCCACCTCCTCCCGACTGCTCAAGCCCTCCTGCGGATGCGGCTGCGGCTGCGGCTGCGGCTGCAAGCCCTCCCGTGACTGCTTGGCCGCTGAAGATCTTGAGATCTAGGATCTCGTCGTTACTACCGATGATGACCCGGTCGCTCTTGATGTGAGCCTCGCCCCCTCCCTCCCCAGGGGTTGACGTTGACGTTGACGTTGACGGCGTCTTGTAGCTGCTGAAGCAAATATTATTCTCGGCGTCAATGGCAACAAGCCGCCTTTGCCTTTGCCTTTGCCTTTGCCTTTGCCTCCCTTCTCCTCCGTTTTCGAGCATCATCCCCTGATACCCCCCTTCTCCAGTTGCCTCTGTACCTTCCCTCGCGCTCTCCCTAAGATTCCTCAGGGTGCTCTGCCTTCGAGAATGGTCGGCGGAGAAGAGCCTGACGACGCCCGAGGAGCCGCAGAGGGCGAAGGTTACCAAGGTGGTGGAGGAGGAGCTCGAGGGGGAGCTCGAGGAGGAGGAGGAGCTCGAAGGAGAAGGGGGAAGGACGACGAGACCCTCGATTCGCTCAAAGACCGGAAGAGTTTGCCGGGGGGAGAGGGTTTTCGGCGGTGGGAATTTTGGTGTTCCCGTGTTCTTACCCCCCTTCTCCTTCCCCTTCCCCTTTCCCTTTCCCTTTCCCTTTCCCTTTCCCTTTCCCTTCGCGGTGCCCTTCGCGGTGGTGTTTGCGATTGTGTTTGTGTTTGTGTTTGTGCCATCCCCTTCCTCCTCCTCTCCTCCCACAAACGCCTCGCTAAGGTCCCAAACATTCACAACCTCGTCCCTCCCACTGGTCAGGACAACATTCCCCTCCCCCGCAGTCACAGTCCCAATCCCGGTCCCTCCGCCCCCCGAGACCCACTCCAGCCCAGTCACGGCCCCCACGTGACTAACGAGCTTAACGACCGGCGGGCTCGCCGGATCTCTCATCAGGTCAAACGCCAGAATCGAGCCGGACCGGGACCCAACAAATAAAAGCATCCGCCCCTTGACCCGCCCCTCGACCCGCCCCTCGACCTCGACTCCCCCCTGAGCTTGAGCTTGAGCTTGAGCTTGAGAACCTTGCCCAAACCCGATTCTCCCGATTCTCTTCCCCAAGGGGCTGAACCGAAGGAGGGTGACCCCGTCCGGGGCCGCGTTGGGGTAGGAGTGCGAGGCGTACATTCCCTTCGTGTCCCAGACTTTCGCCCCTCCGTCCTGGGATCCGCTGGCGAGGAGAGTCCCTCCCCCAACCCCCCCCCCGCCCCCTTCGTCGTTGTGCTCCAAGCACAGGACTGGGAGGCTGTGGAGGGCTGGAGTCTTCGACACTAGGGTGGAACCCTTCCCCCCCTGGGGGGGGAGGAGGCTGTAAACCCAGAGGGTGCAGGAGGAGGAGGGGGTGGAGATTGAGAGGGTTATCGTAAGGCAGAGGGGGGATATGCTGAAGCTGGTTACTCGCTCTGTTGACTGTGGGGTTTGTTGTTGTGGGTTGTGTGTGTGTGTGTGTGTGGGGGGGGGGTGTTTTTGTTTGTTTGTTTTGTTTGTTTGTTTGTTGTGTTTGTTTGTTTGTTTGTTTGTTTGTTTGTTTTGTTGTTAGTGTCGAGGATGACTATTGAGTTTACGGCAATTGGAAAATTCAGTGAGCGTAACACACCCGCCTCCAAGCTGCGCACGGGGATTAAGAGCTTTGCCATTTTAGCCCAGCCCCCCCCCCCCGCTTAAAACGCACAGTTAATATTGCAATGATATTTGACCGGAAGAATCTTGACATTGACAGGTCAATTTCCGGCTTCGATACATGCGTAGAGTACTTCAATTGGAGGGCGAAGCAGAGAAGAAAACTCACCTCGTCGTCATCCTCGTCATTCTCCCCGTCCAGCCCCCC